>CAJVPY010004088.1:0-13078 GCA_910591965.1 Dentiscutata erythropus
ATAATAATAATAATAATAATAATAATAATAATAATAATAATAATAATAATAATAATAAGGGTTAGGGTTCTGTAGCCTAGTAGTCTAGGCGCCTAACTTTCCACAGACGAGGTTGATGGTTTAATTACAGCTGGTAGTAATTAATTTAATTAATTATCTCTGTAACCTTCAGGGGCTTTTGAATGCGGAACCCTGTGGCGGTAAGACCATGTGAAATACATATTTGGCCGATAAAGAATTCTTGGAAGGAGTCCCGAGCCATAGAGAAGATCAGGCACTGCGTGTAATATGGGTCACAGAAGGTAATACTGCAGAAAGCTATGCGTGTGAATCCACAATTGGCAAGGTAGCACCAACAACCCTAAGATGGCATTGGGATCTTGATTGGGGGGACAGCTATATGCGATATATCCAGAAGTGGTGAGAGAAGCAGTGAATATAGTAAGAGGCTGTGGTAAGAGAATGGCTTTACCAAATATGGAACACCTCTGGCACAAGGAAACAAGAAAAACCGGCTAAAAGAAACCCTGAAAAGCATGGAAGCAAGCGCTCCGGTAGTACAAAAATAAAGATGGCTAGTGAGTAATGTGTCACACAACCTATATGGGAGTCATAGGAGTATGACGAAACATGACAGAAGCGCAGGTCCCGGGTTACTGGCTTGTAACAGTAATTAAATAAGGTACTTAACTCCTGTCCTAAAGATCTAGACTTCTGTAATACCATACCGATAGGAAGTACTATAAAAGGAGCGATAGCTTAATTTAGTAGTATACGATGCGAATACCTGGATGATGTGAAATAACACCATAGTATAGCAGCAGGTGGCTTGAGATACGAGTCTTATGACCTGGCAGCACCTGGCTTGAGATACAGATTAGGTCCTTAAAGTAGCTCTCCAGGGACACCAAACTGGAAGCATGAAGAGTGCCTACTTGAAAGATACCAATTTGGAAGTAATACAAGAAACAAATTAGGAGTAATGTGATAAGTGATGAGGGGTGGAAGTTAGTTGGTAGACGTTGTACAGTAGTATATAAGCGGGATATATATAATAAAATAGGTTTGGGAACCATCCAGTGAGTTTGAAAACCGGCCTGGTGCGGGATGGTGGATAAGGAGGTAAAATCCCATATAGCAGGTCACACATAGGTACTAAGTTAGTAACCGGGTGAGTCTTATCTGTAATAAATTAGATAGTTGTAAATGTATATGTACATTTGTAACCGTAATACCTTAGAGTACTAATAAACAGTTAAGGCAAGACTGCCAAATTAAAAAAAAAAAAACCTTATTAATGATAGATATTATTTCACCACTAATAACACACTAACAAAAGTTGTTACGTCAGTTGTTGATGCCATTGGAAAGTTAGAGTCAAACAACTTTACCCTAGCTGATGTTTTTATTGAACTCATTTATATTCACCAACAAATATTTCACCTTGAAATTCCCATTGCCGGTTTCCATGCACATGCTCCTGCTATTATCAACAAACGTGCAAGAGAATTTGATAGCAATATTTATTTTATCGTGCTTTTTCTTTCTCCAATTCACAAAAAACTTGCTATATCTAAGAGAATAGATAGTAACCAAATGGTTTATGCTTCACTCAAATTAGCTAGAGTATGAGATTTCAAGAAAAGAGATGCAATTCTTCTACGTAAAAAACTAATTGGTTATAAAAATAACGACCTTCCATTTGACAAAATTACTCTTAAATCTTCAAAAAATTCACGTATATTCTGGTCTGAATTTACTAGAAATTCACCTTTATTACACTATTTTGCGATGAAAGTTCTTTCAATTGTTCCTCATAGAGATGCCTGTAAAAGTTTTTTTTCATCTCTTGGGTTAGTCAAATCAAAAGTTTGAAATATATTAACTCCAAACAATCTATCTATAATTGGGCAGCTTAGAAATGAATTCAAAAAAAAGGTACTTAACAAGGCCAAGACGCAAAATAGAGTCTCTTCTGATCTTTTAACTGACAAAGACTTAAACTTGGATTTCTTTTTTGATGAAAAAAATGAACTAGAAGAGTTGAATGAAAAGCTAGAAGAAACTACGATTGATGAAAATGAAGTATCATTTATGGATGAATTTTTTGACTATGCATTGTTTGAGAAAGATCAAGAAATTGAACAAGTTGATTCGGAATGAAGCATTTTTCCACCAGATGATGATTGGTCTATTGAGGATATTCTTTTTGAAGACTAAAGTTGTAAAAAAAATGAATAATAAATAAATATAAATTTATATGTATTATTAAAAATAAAGGATAGCAATAGAAAAATACAGTAATAAATAAATAAATATATAAATAAATAAAAGATCAGTTATTAATATTAAAAAAGTTTCCAACAATGATAAAAGATTTATTAAATTTCTGTTTTATGAGATCAATTATTCTTATTTTTTCTAGTTTAAACAATAAAAATTTTTAAAAAAAAGTTTAATCATAGAAATATAATTAATATCTATCATAGACATGCCGATTACATACTTTTAATCAATTACATATTTTAGTAATACAGTAATGATCTAATGATGCAGAAATTTCACGTAATTTATACATAGAGGGCATGCCCTAGGGGCATGCCTTAGCCTGAGGCATGCCTCTGAGGGCATGCCCAAATATTTTTCTGTGCCTGCCACCCTATTGCAGACTCCGCAACCCAATTTCAAACACTGCTTCCATCTGATATTTTTGATAATATCCGAAATACAATATAATAATGAGTGGCATGAAGTGTTTTTATTTTCAAATCTGATGACTCTCAAATCTTTCCACCATGCATATCAGTTTTGGCAAGTTTAATATTATGTATCTTTTAATGATATATTGTGATCCTAATTATTTATAATCAGACCTCCCTAAATGCATGTTGCTGGGACCAGCTCTAGAGCATGCATTTAGAGAGAGATGCAATTAGAGAACACTAATAAAATCATAACTTTACTATTATCATGTGATAAATATGGCTTTAGTAGCCTAGAAATGATGAATTTGATTGGCTAATAATCATGTGGTTGCATTTATAGAGGGAGTTTATATAAGTGGGCCAAACAATTAGCATGCAATTGCAGAATAAAGAACATGCATTTATCTGTAAGTCCCATTATGGAGCTAGTCTTCTATCGTGCATTTAGAGAGGTGTTGCATTTAGAGGGCTGCCGTCAATAGAAATAAGGCAAATTGACGTTTTTAAAAAAATAAATATCTTAACTTTCACAGCCCATATCTCGATGGATTTTGAAGCTAGCTTGACGATTTAATAGTCAAAAGAAAGCTTACGATCTAAGCTTTCTTTTGAATATTAAATCATCAATATAATATTAAAATTCATTGAGTTATGAGTTATGAAAGTTAGGGTATTTATTTTTTTAAAATGTCAATTTGTCTTATTTCTATTGACGGCAGCCCACATATTTTAAGTGCACTGATAAATTAACGATCTTTACACATACATAAGTAGTTAATGTGAAATATTCACGAATTTTAATGCCCAAAACTGATATGCATAGTGGACAGATTTTTTTGTATTGAAAGTTATCAGATTTGAAAACATTATAAGTTATTGGATTCATATAGACGGAAGCTGACGTGGCGGATCAATTTTTTATTAGATTTGACAGGTTTGACAGGATCAGTTTAACAGTATGAATCTAATCGTTTATAATATTATCAAATCTGGTGACCTATCAATACTGATTAAAATCTGTCAACCATGTATATCGGTTTTGGGAAGTTTAACGGTAGTTGAAACTGAGCAGCGAAGCTGCCCGCATGTGCGATTGTCTATCAACACATCAATTACAAAATTATGAACCAAAAAAATTTCACACGATTGGATCCCGTTTTTGAACATGACCAATCATAGTCTCGGACAATTTCATGCTTTTCGGATTGAGTCTATAATATAGGCAAATACGGATTTTGTCGGACGTTTCGGAAATTTGTATGCTGGGCGAAACTATTATCATCCGGATTTCGGATTCGGATTTGGCGAAATATTTGGGGTTCTCCCGCAACATTATCGAAGATAATGCTAAGCTTAAAGTTTATAATAAATTTCTATGTTTTTTATTATAAATAACACACATATAACAACAGATATAACATATTTCCTGACTGTTATTTTGATTGACTAATAAGCCAGAGATATATAGAATAAATCTCCGGCTAAAGATGCTTAAAAAAACCCTTCATTAATTTAGATAAATAACAATAATAGTTCGTAAATAATTATTATTGTTATGAATATTAAAATAAATAATAATTGTAATAATTATGAATATTTGAATTGGTTTTTATAACCGGCCAGATCAAATTTTGAAAACAATTTTTTTATGTTTTAATAGCCAGGAGGGTTTTAAAAATTTTTCTTTACATAAATTTTATAAACGTTTATATATGAATTTTTTTTTTTTTTATTAAAAAAAAAAAAAAGCGGGTCTATTTAAAAGTTCTATGTTATGAAAAAGAAACTGAATTTGTATAGTATTATTAAGAATGGTAAGTCATGTTCAAGTAAGGTAGATTTTTTGGCTAGGATTGCTTGGCATCTAGATACGTACGATATAATTCATATACACCATATATACAAAGTTATGCATTATATTTCCACCTCCAAATTTTTAGTCTGATTAATGTAAGCACTTTGCTCCCTTTTTTTTTTTTTTGCAATATTTGCGAAAATTGAACCCGAAAAGTACAACTTTACTTTTGTCAGAAATAATAACCTTTTCCAATTATCAACAGTCCGGTTAAAGATGCTTCTTATTTATCCATTGAAGGTTTTCTAGACTTAACTCTGGCTTTATAGTCACACCTCTTAAATATATTTTATGTAGTTTCTACTAAAATATGAACCACCGTCAATAGAAATAAGGCAGATTAACATTTAAAAAAATTAATACCTTAACTTTCACAGCTCGTATATCAATGAATTTTGAAGCTATCTTAATGATTTAATATTCAAAGAAAGCTTAGATCGTAAACTTTCTTTTGACTATTAAATCATTAAGATAACCTCAAAATCCATCGAGATATGAGCTGTGAAAGTTAAAGTATTAATTTTTTTAAAATCCTTATTTCTATTGACGGCAGCCCAGTTTTAGCCACGCACTTAGAATAGATTTTAACCGCTGTTGAGCCCTTTCTAAAGATAAAAGATTTATTTTTTTCGATCTTTGACCTTACCTGTTTTTTTTTTTATCTCTTTTACGAATTTTTGATACTGTCAAAGATTCAACACCTATTATCTCCCCTACCCCGTATCCAAGGCTGTCACTTTTACTATGTCCAGTCGCTAAAGGTACTGGACTGGACTTATTAAATTATGTCCAGTAGTCCAGTGGCACAGTACTGGAATATGTCCAGTGTAGTCCAGTGACAGCTCTGCCCATATCACATCGCCTTTAGTACTCGGCGTGATGCAATTTTTTACAGAGAGATTTAAACATCACTTGGATAAACATCACATGTATGCATAATAATATTTTAAAAAGTTGCTCTGCATTATTTGTCACGCCGGGTACTAAAAGCAGTTTTGAAAAATTCAACTCTAACTATCGATCTAATATCATAAGATATTGTTTTGTAGATCCTTTAGTTACTGGTTCATAATTAATATACAATAATATATATAAAATCATGTGGTTGCCCAAGGTTGGGGACAATTATTTATTTATATTAGCATTAGTAAAAAAAATTTGTACGATGTCAAATGCGTGATCTGATAAAGCTCCGGTCATCTTAATCAAGGATGTACAAATAATGCAATTCAGCATTAAAGTTAACAATGCGACAATAAATGTATTATATTTTCTCAAGATAAGCTGTTGTGTAAAAAAGGATTTTTTTCGGATAACGGACCGTAAAAATATCGTATGATGTTTGGTGGGGCGGCAAAAATATCATACGATTTTGGAAAAATATCATACGATATTTGGAAAAAAATCGTATGATATTGACTTAATTGTAAAAAATCGTATGATATTTGGAACCAATCGTAGAATTTAAAATTTTAGAATTTATTTAGCCCATGCATGTTACACTTTGCAGCAGCATCTTAAAAAGACTTGAACTAAAATGGAAAACAATTTCCAGAAAATGGGTTTCTTATTTAAGCGGTTTCGTGTAACCCGCAACGCGATCGTATGAAAGACGTGTTTCTTATAGCGAATACTGTATAGCAAGTCTTGGTATAATAGTGTGCAATATCGTATCCATTCTCAAAGAATGCGCAAAAGATAGACAAAATGATTCTGCGATATGGGATGAAGACAATATTGTCCACAAAGTGCGTACGTACGTACAGTCGTACAGTACGTACGTGAAATTTAGAAGAGTTAACTGTTAGCTAGATGTCATATACAGTATATGTTAATGTCACAATATTCCTAACTTGATATTTGTTTATGAATATTTTAAATACAGTATCTAAATACAGTAAGGTTAATAGTTTTATATAGGTAAGCAGGAGGTGAAGAGTCATCAATGGCATGAGGTAGTTATAAATAAAATTTAGAATTCATAAAAACCTATAAAAGACATGCTCCCCGATAGACGGTAATAAAAAAAAAGTTCTTTTCTTTCATATCAATTACCAATAAATGAAATACTTACTGTATTCAATTCACGTTTGCTATCGTTCACTATCAACCTAAACTGCGTATTTACTGTATGAAATTGCACTATCACTAACTACTATTGACGGCGTCAGTAAGTCTTCAAAGGTTGACTGCTTGAACTACTCTGCCAGAGAGTTGTTCAACTGCAGAATTATTGGAGTAATGTTGATACTCACTCGTTAGTTTTGTTTCATATCATATTCCACTATGTAGCAATCGATGAATTGGTTATTTGGCACAAAACTATTTATTTTACGATATTTTTAAAATGAATACATTTCTGTAAATAGTTTAGTTATTATTTTTAAATTTTAATAAATACCAAAGTAATATTTATAGTGATTTGTTTTAGATTAATAAATAACAAAGATATTTTTGAGAAAATAAAGTATAAAGTTCAAACGTTAATTTTTTTGCTTCGAGTTTATCAGACAGTGTAGACGATACCATCATATAACCGACTTTAATATAGAAAAACGCAAAATTTTATAATAATAACCTGTTTTAAGTTACGTTCAAAATCGACTTTCAAGTATATCAATACATATTCAGAATTGATTTACAAAGATCGCCAAAGGTCATTGTTGTAGTGATTATAAAACCACGCGCTCATAATGAATTTATAACGAATTCGAATTTTGTATTTAGAACTGGCCATTTATCAATTCAAGTTTCACTCTGGTGTAGACATGTTTAATATTTTGACCAAATAAATGCAATAATATGGAATTTTTTCAATAAGGACTATTAATTTCAAAAAGATTTATTATATAGTATTATTAACTTTTGAAGAATACGAACCAAGGTGACACCCTTCCTCAATAATAGTTTTTTTTTCATTGCTACTACGTATTGGTTCGAAAGTGCAAGAGAAAAACCACAACAGTCCGCCACATTATATGTGCATTATACGAGATAATGTCATGAATATTCATTGTGGATGTTACTGGTGGAATTTGTCATGAATATTCATTGTGGACGTTACTGGTGGAATTGCTTCCTATCGCCATTAGAATATCTTATACTTTCTATGATAACTCATAGGAGGAAGTGAATTCTACTGTTTTTCGAATTATTTGCCGATAATCATAGTAGAGCACATGATAATAAATATATGACATATGCCTACAGATGCGCTTGAAGTTGCACCTGACCAAAATTAACCCCTGAAATTAGGTGCCAACTTTAGGTACACATATATATTTATGTTAGCTTATGCCAAAATTTCATCCTATATATTTAAATTATTATATCTATTAAAATTTACATATACTACGCATCTTAACCTTAAATCCTAATCTAGTACTAGAAAAAGCTAAAAAAAAAAGGTCCAAAAAATTTTAGAAACCAAAACAGATCAAATTTGAATTTTTTTTAGCATGAGCCATTTTCAGCATTAGGTTGCCACACTTATTATATATCGATATATATATATTTATGTTGTAACCAATCGTAAATTTTTCGCCAAATATTCGGCTTAATTAATTGTTTACGTATAATTATCATTTAGGCTAGATTGGCATTGACAACATATATAGTATATAGTATATTAATTATATATACTGTATATATATAGTATATTATAGGGAATAAAACAATAAATATATAAATAAAATAAAATAAAAATAATTAAACTAACTGTTAATAGAATGAAAAAAAAACGAGATCATTACTTGAATATAATGTTTTTTGCGAAACAACGTTAATTAATGTATTAACTTACTGTATATATTATATTATATTACTACCGAATTGTGGGATCCTCTCTCCACAAAGTTTATTTTAGATTACCATATATTAATTAAAAAGCCCTTTTTGCCATTGGTCTTGCTGAATTATCACTTTTTAGTTCATTAATATATAATTTATAATAAAAAAATAAAATAAAATTGAAATACATACATCAGTATTGTGCGTTTTTTGGCGTTTAAAGTTTTTTTTTGGTATATCCTATTCATGCCTCGTTCGAACATACAGGCATGTTCAAGCATGTTTAAAGCTTTTACTTGCTCGCAATTCAGGTTTCATCCTGTTACAAGTAAAAACGCTCGTGACAACACTGTATCGGTATGTGCATCATGTGCATCATGTGCACGTGTTCTGCAATCTTAAACAATCTATTCCTAATTTGGTATAATTCACCAATTAGGTTAAACTCAAGTTTTACGTATAACATCCAGACTATAATGATAAAGATAAATGAATAAATTATCTATTACAAAAGTTGGCAGAAACTAAATTTTAAGCAATAAAGTAGTACTACAAATCGAAAATCGAAAATCGCAACTAATCGAAAAGTTGACAACTAATCGATTGAAAAATTTTTAGCAACTCATATTAAAATCGAATAAAAATCGAACAAAAATCGAATAAATCGAATAATCGAAAAGTTGACAACTAATCGATTGCAAAATTTTTGGCAATTTGTAGCACTACAATAAAGCAAAAAAATATAATTTTAATAGAATTTTTTTTACAAATAAATATAGTCAACTCTTTTTATAACCAGTTAATAATTTACAATAGAGTTCCAATCCATTAAACATTTATCAGTTACCCGGATGACAGATTTATTCGAATTAGAACTCTAATTTACAAAAAACATTGTTATATAAAATTCTGGTTTTTTTTTTATTTTTATTTTATTATATTATTATTATTTTTTAAGAGTTTACAAAGTCAATTATATAATACTAACAACGAAAAAAAAATAGTAAAAAATAGTAAAGAATAACCGCTGAGTCATATAATTTAAAAAAATAAATTATTGCTTATAATATTGAAATTTTCTTTTATTCACTATTCAAATAATTAAGGTAAAATTCATTAATAATATCTTTGGCACATTTTTTGATTTATTTTTTTTATTTGCCTTATATAAAATAAAGTATATACATTATATACATATAAACAAGATAATTTATTACATATAAGTAATCCACATAATTGAAACATATGTGAAAATTAAAGTTTGTTATAAATAAAAACTTACTGACAAATTTGTTAACAAAGCATTTTCAATACTTGAAAATTATGAGAACATAGTTATTTTTTACACAAGTAAAAAACAAGAAAAAATTGTTGCTCACAATTTTATTTTTTTTTTTTCATTTAATAAACAAACATTTTCGCAACGATATGTTTCAATTTTTTTTTTTATGGATTAGGAAATAATTTTTTTTTTTTTTTTAATAATCTATAGGAATATATACAAAAATATTTATAAATTATATAAAATAAAAAATTTTTTGTGTCATAAATTTAAGCTCTATAACGTACGCATATATTTAAACTATAAAAATAATCTTAAAAAAACTCATAATATGCTACGTATACTATAAAAATAATCTTAAAAAAACTCATTATATGCTATATATATTCATAATCTTATCTATATGTAACCATCTTATTATGTACGTACGTTAAAAATCATTCATAATCAGTCCTTCTAAATTCGTATCTACTATAAACATCATGCTCTTTCCATAATAGCATATGTACTGTAGTACGTTATAGTCTTGCATAATTATTCAAAGAAAAAAAAAATTAATGATAAAATAATGGGGAGGAAAATATTATAGAATAAATCGATACAGTATGATAAATGAATATGTATATATATATATATGTAAAACGTAGGAAATGGAAGTGGTTATTTTAATTTTAAAAAGAAATAAAAGGATTATTAAAGCTCAACCCGTCCGACGAAAAAACTATTCCAGGATCATCCGCAATATCCATAATTGGAATCAAATCCAACAAATAGGAAGATTCTTCTGAATTCATAAAGATATATCCGTTCGCGGCAGCAATGTCCATATGATTAGGGATCCCAAAGCCATCATCAATGGATGTTATTGTTGAATCTAAAACTGACTCGGTGTTGGAAAATATGATCGCATCGTTAGTTGTGATCAGCGTATCGTTTGGTAAACCTCGCCAGAAACCCAAAGGTAATTCGGTAGGTGTAGTAGGTGTAATTTGTTCTGCTTCTGTAGAAGAATCATAGTCATTATATCCATATTCGTACTCATTCAATTGTTGTAAAATTGATGAGCCGACAAGTGCATCAAACTCATTAGTTGGAATATATTTGGTTTCAATTTCAGATTTAGAGTCGATGTTGTCGATATTGGAAAAACTATTTTTGACTTCTCGATCAGAAGATTTAGGGCATGCCTCATCAAAGGACATTTCCGAAATTATTGAACTGGATTCTGTTGGTGACATTGGTGGTGTTAATGGGCAAGGTGTAGCACGAGAACTTCGAGATTTAGACATTTTGGTTTTGTTATTGGGTTGGAAAGAAACAATATTCCATTGTTCTCTCTTTTTACGTCGAGGTGATTTTGGAGAAATTTCGTTTCGAATTTTGTTTGCTTCTTTAGCAAGTTCCCTATATAATTCTTTAACGATTTCAGGTTCTTGCTCCCAAGATTGTGAAGCCATCGAGGATACGATAGTCATTGGTAATTGGTAACCGTCGTCCCGTGCTTTTTCGAAAAACACCTTCCGATAAATGATGAAGGCATTTGGGCCGCGAACTGATGTACGACCAGAAGATTGTTTAGTCATTAACTCCCTAACATTAACTGTGGGAGGAAAAGCAGGTTTGATAAAAGGTTGTGAATTGAGATTCACAACTTGATTTGGAGAGTTTGGGTTGCTTGAATCTATAAAGATGCAAGACCTCGTCGAATTTGAGGATGTATTATTTTGTTTCATTTTCATTAAAATTTATTGGATTTGATAATTGGACGAGTCGAGTTTTAATGAACTGAATGAATAAAAGGATGCATCAAATAACGGAGGTATTTATTAAATTTTTTTTTTTTTTTTTTTTCTTGCCCCCGAGTCATTTACAATGATCGGTGAACAATGACATATAACCACTAGTTTAGAAAATATACTCACTAGTTTTAGAAGCCATAATATTTAAACAGTTACCTTATTCGGCTGATCACAAATTCTTTTTTTGTCTCATGCATACAACGGCGCATGCAAATATATGCAGAAAAAAAATCATCCAATCGTACAAAAATGGCTTAACATTTGATATCTGACGAATTTTCTATTTGAAAATTAAACATTGTTTAATTCCTATTTTACACAATGTTTGTATTTTATTATGTAAGCAAATTATTCAACGGTATTGTGACAAAAATTATAATAGTGTTAATATTTTGTATATCGATATTCATTCGAAATTTTGACAAATCCTTTTTTTTATTAGAATTTTCATGTTTATATAAAATAATGATACTTTATATCACTTATATTTCTTTACTGTACAACAAACATGTAAGCATTCAAACTAAAGATCAATGATTAAAAATAAACTTATTGCACATTATTGCTATAAAAATCATTTCTCACGATTACTTGTCAGTAAAATTTACAGCAACAGTCTTTCCACATGTGATAAAATTACATATTTTGTGTAAGTTAAATAGTTCGTGAAGCGCTTTTCTCATACACAAATAAACCGCATAGACACATTCAAAAGCGGAAAATATTTTAACCGACATCTATTCGCGCTTCAAAGAATAATAATAATAATAATGTGAGCCAGACTGACTACCAAATCTTTTAATATTATTATACTATAATTTAATCACAGTGTCACAAGACTTTCAGCCATTCTAATAGTAGTTTAGCAGTTTTTAAGTTTTTAACATTTGATGTACCAAAACTAGTTTGAGATCAGGTATCGGAATTATTTTTTAGAACTCCGCGAAATTTCTCCTATCACAAATCTGAGATTCGGCCGTAAATCGGAATTTGAGTTACACTTCTAATCTTCTAATTCACAACCAAATCCCTACATTATTAAATTTCCTGCCCGCCATTTTCATGTTTAGCAAATGACCTATGAAATCCATACTACACTTGCTCTCTATTTGGTTTCGCACACATATACATGAATAATCTTGCGTAAGTACGTAAGCACGTATTCTTTATGTAATTCTATTTCCGCGCCTCTAATATTTAAAGTTAAATTTCCTAAAATAAGGAGGCGCGCAAATGGTTGATTTGATTTGACTATCGATTATTTACCGGGTAATACAAGCGGTGCATAAATTCTAATCAGTCCGGCATGTAAATCCGAAGAAAACAATGTCATACACCAATAAAATTAATGCTTCGAAAGACAATTTTATATTTTAATATCTATTGTTTTTTTATTTTATTTTTTAATAATAATAATAATAATCATATCTCTTAACACTATGCTAACTCTAAACGTAAAACAGATCTTGTAATCTCTTAATACTGTAATAACTGTTAATATTTTTACGTGTTTTTTTTCCCATTTGGAAATTTGTATTACAAGTAAATTTGTATTACAAGTAAATCTGAAGTAAATCTGATGCACAAAAACTCATACGCATAACCATGATTTTTCCATATAAAGTAATTAGTCAGTTCGGCGGTGCAA
>CAJVPY010004089.1:0-13078 GCA_910591965.1 Dentiscutata erythropus
AAAGTATATCACTGCACTGGGTGACCTTGTTACTTTGCTATAACAATACCAAGAAGGCTATAGCATTGTAACACTATCTGGTATTAAAAGACTGATAATACCAAAAAAAGTATAGTGTTAAAAGTAATAGAATAGAGTACTAAGGTCTGTAAACCTTATAAAAAAGTAATAGAGAACTAATTAGAAAGATTTTACTTAAGACATGTATTGTGTTATAGCAACACCCCAAAAGATGGCATAAAATACAGTCATACCTGGGCTATATCTTCACTGGGCTAAATCTCCTCTTATTTGTTACCTTAGTTATATCTCTATATTTAAACAGAATAAGTTTTCTTTTTTTATATGTTTTATATATTGAGTTATATCTTAACCTTAGTTATATTTCCAAAAAAATTCAAAAAAATTCAAAAATATATAAAGAAAAAAGAGATGATATAACCCAGGTACGACTGTATAAACACAATAGTAACAGACAATATGTACTAATTAGAAGGAAGTTATCAAACAGGTAAGCACTATTATGTGTAAAACATGTAATGTATTATCAGGTTTACTTCAAGAATAAATAATTAGTCTTAAGTTGGTTGCAAAATCTAAACATTATATAGATCCATGTTTGAGATTGTATCATGGTTAGAGGTTCCCATTGGGTTGGAATTAGATTATAATCAGAGGGTTTAAATAAACACCCCATAGTTAGAGCATAGATACAACAAATAGTATAAAACTCCTAGCATAGCGCTAATGCTTTGGGCAGACTACTTAAATTAAATACCAAAAGTGCACATGTGGCTTGATGTATCCTCATTGTAACTGAAAATCAAACTTCTAATAAAATGTCACCAACCAAGAGAACAGTAAAAAAAAAAAAAATGGTGCTTATAAAAAGGGTGTAATTATATAGAAGGTGACTATAGAGAAGGAAAACTGTACATCAAATCAAATTTGAAAATATCCCAAACTATTCTCATGCTTGACTGTCTAATAAACTTACTTTTAACCTATATAATAAAGATTTGAAAAAAAATAAAACACATTTATGTAATTTATTATTCTTCGCTAAACAGAATTCTGTAACAATTTATAACCGCGAAATAACGCGCAGGGGGTAATTTCAATTTTCGGCGTTATTTCGCGGTTATACGGGTATATATTAAAATGTCATTATAACTAGTTCGAAAAATATATTTTGCTGTAATCGCAGTAAACCACACACGTCCCTGGTGTAGACAAGGAGTAATGTCCGAAAGTATAGGGTAATATAACGACAAGATATAGATGTACGTTTATGTCTTTGTCGGAGGTAAAACAAAAGATAGATACATATGAAGCTACTGCATCACGCACCAGAAGATCTCGTTGGTTTATATGTGGTGTTATGCGCTGACTCAGAGACGCAAGATTACCAGATCGACAATTTTGTACAAGGTTTACTGTTTAAATATCATTGTCATATCCAAGAATGTTTTCTATGCTACTCTAAAAATGATCACATGCTATTTTTGCATCTATAAAATTATCATTATCAATTGGTATAAAGAGTAAATTTGTACAACAGACTTTTACGTGTACATATTCTCACTTGGGTCCACAAAAAATATGCTATAGATAGACGAACAGAAATTTCTTTTTGAAGTTAGTTTTGTAATTCTTAAATTTATAACTATGGCCTCTTCGCCGTACAAAGTCACAGTCGGAATAGGTAAACGATAAATCTTTTATAATGTATATCTTTGAGTTAAAACTTTGTCATAATTCTCCTTTTTTTTTTGTAGATTTTGGTACCTTTACAAGTACATTCGCTTACTGTAATAACTGCGATGTTAATTCGGAAATAGTGACAAACGATACATGGTCTGAACAACGAGGTGTTTTTAAAACCGATACTGTGTTACAATATGATGATTCATTGAACGTTGTTACCTGGGGTATTGTACCCAAACCTGAAAAAAAGAAAAAGAATAATCCAATTAGGAGTTCCAGTGTTATGGTAAATACGCGTGCAAGCAAAACGTGGAGTCCAGAACCTGCTCGTATTTCCAGAACGACTAGCACTGGCATGCTTAATGAAAGTAGGCAAATGATCCTTGCGAGCCTGTTTAAAATTCATCTAGCAAACGTGTTGGAGGAGGATAAGCCTCCGCTGCCTGTAGGACTAGATTACAGAAAATGTGTATCTGATTATTTCTCAGGTACTTCCCTGAAATACATATGTTAGAGCGTTAAAATTTTTAAATGCAATTCATTTATTAATCACTTCTTTCCACTTAATTGAGGTAGAAATGACAAAGGTACATATTATTGCGCGATCATTAAGTTTTGATCATGAATTTAAGACATCTATCATAATTTATTTTATTTTATTTTATTTTATTTAGTTAATTAAAAACACTATTTCAACAAGATGGCCAGGTGATATTTTATTTACATATATATATGCTGTACATCAAATTAAAATTTGCATCAGATCAAAAATTAAATACTGTAGAATAATGGTGAAAACTTATGGTAGAGTAAAGTTAGCGAGATTATAATTATTTGATCTGACGCAGATATTAATTTAATGCACATCATGCTGTGACCCAAATTAGAGTTATCTAAAATTAGAACTTTATCTAAATTATGCAGACCAAATTAAATATTTATATGTATATATATTTAACCAGTGTTTGCAATTGGACAATCTGGCTAATTAATATCAATTAATATCATTTTGTTGGTCCAATTGTCCAATTAATAATCTAATATCAATACATTGGTTAGTTCTATTGTCCAGTTGCAAACACTGTATTTAACTATAAATTATAATTTTGGTCCAGAATTTAAATAATTACAGGCAGATTCCAATTTGGGGTACCAAATATTTGTTATTATGGCTAGTATATTTATCATTTTATTTTCTCTATTGTAGGAGTCAGCTTTTACCGAGATGTTAAAATTATTATTACGGGTGTGCTTATAAAATTTAATTTTTCTGAAAGAAATTAAATGTATAGCCTTTAATTTATTTATTTATTCGTTTTACTTATTTATTATTATTATCTACACAGTTCCATTAAACTTTTCAGAAGGTGCAAAAGATATTGTTCGTTATTGTGTTTCGGGTACTGAACTCGTGGAATCGGCAACTTCACCAAATTTAGAATTTATGTTAGAATGTATGAGAATTCACATTTTTGACATATATCGGAAATCTATAATTGATAACGTGATTCGAGGTTAAGACATTTCAAACTAGAGATTGTATCCGTAGAAAAAATTGCTACCCGGATATTATTAAAGTATCCGGGTTACTCTGGTAAATTCATATATATTTCTCTATCTGGGTACAATGTCTATTTCAAACGCTATTCTTTTACACAAAAGTAATTCCGAAAGAATAAATGGATAACTTTGTAACGTGAGACACGGCACTATAAAGTTATCAGGTGTTTAAAGTCGACAATTTTGTTTCTTTAAAAATTACGATATTCAAACTCGATTATGGATTTCCGACACAGTATTTTTTTTTTTGATGTATAGATTTTAATATAAAATTCTGTATTTTAAACATGCAGCTACGGCTGCAGCTATTTATTGCTTAAACAGTTTAAAACAAGTGAGATTACATCCAAATGGTATATATAACTTTATTTATCTTTTCATTTAGAATTGTTTACTAATATTATTTTTAAATCGTTAATATCATTAGCCAACTTTATGCTCGTGGACATTGGTGGTGGTACGATATTAGCTGCAATATATAAACTTGTCGAAGATGGCAAAAATTGCGAATTAGTTGAATATTCTAGTAATTTGTGTGGCAGTACTTATATTGATAAAGAATTTATCCGGTTTCTTTGTGAAAATTTTGATTTATATGATGCGTTGCAGAGATTACAAATTCATAACTATGACCAAATACAATATCTTGCCCAGGAATTCTGCAGAAAAGCAAAATTGCCTTTTACTTCTGATCCATCAGCTTTCAAACCTATAAATATAGATTTAGAGGATTGTTGCCCAGCGATTGTAAAGTATGTGACTGGAGATGTTAGAGAGCGAATGATAGAAGCTGAATGGGTGATTGAATTGGATTATGATGATGTTAAAGCAATGTTTGATCCAATAATTCAAAAAATTATATCTCATATCGGAAATCATTTATCAACATCAAGAAGTAAATGTGAAGCCTTGTTTCTTGTTGGTGGAGGCAGCGAAAATCAATATATACAAGACCAGATAAAAATGGCCTTTAATCAACATTTTTCAATGATTGGAAGTCCTAAGCAACCAATTACCGCTATAGTGCGTGGAGCTGTACAATATGAGTTAGAAAAGTACAGGAGAATATCAAGCATGTCAAGTGTATCACGTGGATCTGAACAGTACGGATTAAATTATATGCAAACTGCGAGGATAAATGCGAATATACATGCGAATATACCACCAGTACAATACGGTGATACAAATAAATTACTACAAAACATGCAGAATATATCACGGGACTTGGTAAAAAATCCAAGTATACCAAATGAGGGTCCACTATATGGATTAGAGAATCAAATGCAGAATATTGACATATCACAAGAAATAAACCCTTTCACTCATCCATTTAAACCGGGTTCAAGAGAGCTGAAATACACATATGGAGTTCAGGTTGTAATGAAATGGAAGAAGGGTGATCCGCCTGAGCGTAAAACTAAAGATGGCCTTATAAATGTTTTTTATACATTGATAAAAGCCAATACTGTAGTTAAGGTTGGTCAGACGGTTGGATATGTTGCAAGACCATCTGACCCAAATCAAAGGGATATGACTTTTAATATTTATGTCTCTCCGGAAAAAAACCCAAGATTTTGTGATGAACCTGGGATGAAACATTATGGAACTCTTAAAGTTGATCTTGCAGACTTACAACTTGGAAAAAAGCGACTCGTAGAATTTTCTTTAGTTTTTGGCATATCAGAAGTTAAAGCTGTAGCAAAGAATAAAAAAACAGGGACGGTCTATCAAGCTACCCTGAGTCGATGATTAAATTATATTCATATTTAAATATAAACTAAATATATATATATATTTTCATAACATGTATTATTAGTCACATCTACATTAGTTGTATTTATTTTTCAGCTTTCCGAAATTAATATACGATTATTAAGGGAATTGAGTCTGTGACTCCATCTCTTTTTCAAATTCTCTCAATAATTTGAAGTCTTCCATGTATGCCGCTATAAGATCTCTGTGCACCTATAAATTAAATTATAATTTATTATAAACCATTTTGTTAATCAATTTAATCTAATTTAATTTACCTGTGTTGGAGTACGTTGTGTAATTTTGATATTTTTTGCTCTGTAAGATTTTCTTCGACGTTTATAATCACGTTGTTCGGCAAGGAGCTCAGTACGCGACTTTTGTCCTTGATTTTCTCCTTTACAAATAAAATCAGACATTGTGAATCATACACACATCTATAGATTTTCAATATTAAAAAATGAATATAAATATATATACCCTTTTTTTTCTGAACAGCTTTCCAAACTTCATCGAAATTTTGATATTCGTCGCGCTTTTGTCTTTGATTTTCTTCTCGAATTTGATTAGAAATCGCGATTTCCCTTTCATATAATTCAAGTCTTTGACTAACGGTTAAACTTTGACCTACACCAAGATTCATAGATCCATCTGTAATATTTTGTTGCGATTACTTTGCTTTGATCTTTAAATTCGGTATTTCAGATTATCAAATACGCGTAAAATTTCATAAAAAGAAAAATAGGTAATTAAGACCTTTAGTCAAAGTTATTACTGCAGGTGCATTCTCGTAAAAAAAGGTTGAACTTGGTAACTTTTTTCGCTGTTTACATGATAAGCAGCAATAATTATTAGTACTTAATATTGAATTCAAAAAAAAGATTATAACGCGAATATTATTATTATAACCTTTCCACATTCAGTAATTCCATGATATTTTAATTCACATCTTCTATAATGTTTCTCATAAGATTTTGTAGGGACTTTATGAGCGGAATTAAAAGGACACGTTATTGTTGATTTGGATTCCTATTTAAAACGTATATTAAATATTTATTCAAGAATTTATAAGAACCTTTCTAATTCAAAACAATAATAAAAAAACCTGTTCATGAATTTTTAAAGATTCTATATCCCATGAAAGGTCACTTAATAGTTCTTCAAATTTTTTATAATAGTCTTTTAACTGATTCTCATATGTTTGAATTAATTCTTGACGTTCTTGAAGATTTATTAGAGACATTTTTACAAGTTTTCTTTACATATCATATGATAATCATTACACATCGGCATTTTTTATATCGGATATACAGATAATAATGAATATCGAAATATTGCTTTCGTCATCCTTCATTTTTTTCTTAGAAAAAAGACAAAGAACATAGTCATAATATTGATGGAGAGGATGAAAATGGTTCCGCTGATAAATTACGACTTAAACAAGAAAAAAAAAATTTTGAAAAAAGCGCAGCTAAAAGTAGTGAAGGTTTAGCTGTCGAAGACACTCCCGCTACTACGGCAGCCAAACACAAGAAAAAGTCAGAATGCTTGTAAATCAACTGGCTATTCGTGAGGCTATACAACCTCAGCCAAGTGCCAGTAGCTCACAAAGACAGAAGGATATGAGTTCTCATAAGTTTTGGAGTACTCAGCCGATGGTAATTTCCATTCAACATTTCAAATCGCTGTTATATGCAATTAAGTTATATTCTTGCTATAAGACAATAATTTAATTTTAGGAGAAGTAATTAATGATAATGGCCCAATAGAAGAGAACACCCCATATGATCAAATCCGTAAAGATCCGTACCTTTTACCAAAAGAATTTGAATGGTCAATTTTAGATTTGAAAAATGAAAATGAAGTATATTTGAATTTAATTATATTTGGCATATTTTATCATTCGTGGTTTTTAGCTTCATGCATTCCGGATTTTCACTAGCTAAACGAACTGTACACTCTGTTAACAAATAACTATGTCGAAGATGATGATGCAATGTTTCGTTTCGATTATTCTGGTGATTTCTTGAAATGGTGCACATAAATGTTTCCTAATCTATTTATTTAAGTCGTATATTATACATATTATTTACTCTTGATGTTTACACTCAGGGCTTTGCAACCACCAGGATATAAGCAAACGTGGCATGTAGGCGTTCGTGTTAGCTCCACAAAACGTCTCGTTGCTTTTATTAGTGGAATTCCTGCTGACATTAAAATTTATGATTCGTAAGCTTGATCAAACATTGTTAATTTTAATGTTTTAATAATAATATACGAATATTTATATATTATAGATATCAACACCTTGTTGAAATAACCTTTCTCTGTGTTCATAAAAAACTTCGGAGTAAACGATTGGCACCTGTGCTAATTAAAGAAATTACGCGACGATCTCATCTTGAAGGAATATTTCAAGCAGTTTATACTGCAGGTGTTGTCCTACCAAAACCAATTTCTAAAGCTCGGTATGTTTCTATGTAGTCTAGTTATATCACTAATAGGCTGACGCTAATATTACTAATATTGTTATATAAAGATATTATCATCGCTCTCTCAATCCTAAAAAATTGATTGAAACGAACTTTTCACGCTTACCTCATAACACTACGATGTCGCGATTAATTAAAAAATTCAAATTACCATCCGAAACATTGACACCCGGGATCAGACCGATGCAAGAGAAGGATGTTTCTGCGGTTAGAACTTTATTGAATGAATATATGAAAAATTTTAATTTTGTCGCTGTATTTAATAGTGATGAAGACGTTAGACATTGGATTCTGACAAAAGAAAACGTTTGTTTGGTCTTATGTTGTTGAGATAAAGAAAAGAATTCGTTTTTCGTTGATTCGTATATAATATCGAACTTTCAGGATTTACTTTATTTTTTCTTAATAACTATCACTATTTAGGACCCTCTCACGAAAAAAGTGACGGATTTCTTTTCTTTCTATTGTTTGCCTTCATCGGTAATCGGAAATCCTACGCATAAAACTATAAATGCTGTTTATTTATTCTATTATGCTGTTCAAGAATCTGATGATAAAGCAATAAAAGGTAGATTACAGGCGCTAATTAAGGACGCGTTGATTTTGGCAAAATCGGTAAGTTAAATTAATGTACTTGTGATTATTTTAAAACTCACTAAAAATAATTATTAATGTATGCTTTCAGAAAAACGTTGATGTTTTTAATTGCCTTGACCTTATGGATAACAAATTGTTCATCGAGGATCTTAAGTTCGGACCCGGCGATGGATACTTAAATTATTGTGAGGGACAATTGGCGTTGTAAAGATATGGATAATGGAAAAATTGGTGTTGTCATATTATAATAATTTAAATAAACTTTATGGATTTGTGGAATATTTATCCATAGTCGCACAAATTGTAATCTATATGGGGTGACAGACATAATATTTTTAATTTATTAAAAAGTGTTTGGTATGTCTAAAAAATTATCGTGTTCACTAAAATATTTATTCACATAATGTATCCATAACTAACTGAAAAAAGGACAATGCTTTTTTGGTACTGCCGCTTATTTCTTAATGATGCTAATTTGTAGCGAGCATCATAACTTTAGATTTAGGATTTATCAATACGTATGTATATAAAAGATTAAAAAAATGGTGGAAAATTCAAGAATGATGAATTGTCATTTTGCTAAATATTGTATGTAGGGGTAGGATCTATAAACTTTAGATTATCTTAAATCGATAACGCAACTTACATGATTGATTTCTTTAAAGTTAAAGCGACAGATAAGCAGCCAATTACGAGAAACGAGAATGAGTTAGACCAAGTAAACCAATCTCATATCTCAAAGTTAATGTTGTAAAAGCCAATCAGAATCGATTATTTGAGTTAAATCAACCCAATATTTTGAGCGCGACGATTATTTAAATTATTACAAAGGTGTTTGAACTCAAATATAAACCATAAAATTCAATGTTTGTTACGTAGTCATTGACCAATATAAATTAGATTATTAATATATAGACTAAAAATTAAGCAAAAATTAAAACTTTTTTGTATATTACAAACAAAGTACTGTACAATTAATTAAATTTTTTTTTTTTTTGTCAATTCGGCAATCTTGCCAATATTTTATTAGGTATGATTATTTGAACTTGGGGGTAAAAATGCAAGTTTGACTAAAGTTACCTAAAGTCCACCTAAATTACAAATATTGACTAACCCGGCTCTTTGTGACACCAAAGTGCCCAAATTACCCATGTTCAATCTGCTATAGTAAAGTTTATCTCCATATCAAAAAACCCTGCAAATGAATTTTTCAATACATCACTGAATGGTATTTATGGCCTATCAAGATCACCTCCTTTCCTAACCTTCTTCTCCTAGCTTCTCGAGCAGAAGAATTCATAATCTCCAACCAACTTATAAAAAAAAACTAATACTAACAAAAAAAAAATAAGGAGAATAAAACAAAAGGGAAAAAAAAAAAAATGTCTAAGTAACAAGAAAACGAATAAAAAAAACAAATGAAAGAAGAAGAAAAAGGCAGAAAAAAAATAAATCTATAAAAGCACTATTATAGCCCATGCTAGGCACAGTTGTAAAAATTATATACCTAATTAAATTTAAACAAAACTAATTTTTAAATTTAAAAATCTTGTATATCTCTATTGTAAAGTTATGCTTTATTGTTAGAATTTTCTTCTGATTATTATATTCAATCTGGGTCAGTTTGTTAACCAGAGCACCAATTAGTTCATCATGTAATGTAGGGCTATTATTGCCAAAACAAAGTATAAACAATGCCAATCTTTTGGGAGAGTAAGCTAAAATGTCCACTTTTTTATTAAAAATTTTGATGAAGTTGGCAAAATATAAAAAAAAGAAAGAACACTTGAACATACTAAAAGAGTGTGAGTTTTCTTTACTAGAATCAACTATATATCTGAGCCTGCATAGTATTAAGTTTTATTGATAAGTAATAAACTCTAAACTTGTCAATAAGTAGAATATGAAAACTACTTCTAAACAACAAGTGTTGTGTCTTCAGTTAGTGAGTAATAAACTCTAAGGCTGTTAGCAGGTAGCGTATAAGAACTACTTTTAAATAATAGCTGCTAACTTAGAGGTCTCTTTTCCCATATCTTATATGCAAATCATCGACTCTACTCTAGTGCACTGTTTTTTTTTCTAATAAAAAGTTTTTTAAAAAATATGGTTCAAATGATTATTAGAAAGAGTTGAGTATTATATGACAATTAATTAATTACTATATAAGCTTTTTTATTAACAATCATTTTTTTATAGTCTCTATAGTTACAACTTTATATTTATAATAATACAAAAATTTTATTACTATTTTTTATAATTACAAATTGTTTATAATTACTATTATACTTTTTAGAAGCCTTTTAATAAAATTTTATTAATTTTGACCTGTGGGTTAATAGCATAGCGGTTATACTCCCAGGTTGTAAATCAAAAGTTGCTAGTTTAATTCCTCCTAGCGGCAAAATAATGAAAACCCAAATAAAGAAGTGAAACACTGCAGGGTATAGGAAACTTAGAATATCTATGAATGGACATATTTGAGAAATAATTATTCTGAGAAGTTGTAGCTATGAAACAAGGCGTATTAGAACCCCAATTGAAATAGCCGAAGTCACGAGACATAATATAAGGTCAAAGTCTAAGAGAATACTACATGAACTCATAGCAGCACCAGATTGGCTTGTGAAATAGAAGTCCAGCATAAGGTGTTTCGACCTCTTTGGAGTATCATGCAGGTGGTTGGATCTAGGCCCCAATAAGGAAACTGGAGAATGTTGGGCAATGAATACCAGGTGGATATATATAATACCTATATGAGATTATAAAGGTTCTGTAACACTAGTAGCATAGGGTCAACTATATAATAGCTAGAACCAAGTCACAGTGAGACTTGCCGAAGAAATAAAAAAAAAAAAAATTTTTATTAAATTTTTTTTTTTTTCAAAAAAAAAAACTTTGACAGTCTTGCCAGATTTTTATTGTGGAATTTTTAGCTTATATGATTATATATTAGTTGGTGATAAACTCTAGACATGTTGGCAAATAGCATATAAGAACTATTTTTAAATAACAGGTGCTATAATACACATATAATCTACTCAGCTCTTTGGATAAACTCTACTTAATCTAACTTTACCTAGTTACTATTTAAACATCTAAATGTGATCTGTTGTACTACATTTTGTAGAAAGTTTGCACTAATCTCTATCAAAAAGCCAAATAGCTTACTTTGCTAAAGTACATGTTCTACTTATATATTCATTTAAACTTCAGTAATCTATACTATAGCTTAACTTATATACTTAGAAGTTACTCTATAATTATTTGCTTTTGCTCTTGTCAGGTTTACAATAATCCTAGTATCTACATTTAGATTTTTTTTCTATCTCTAAATTTCTTATTGGTTTATTTTTTATTTCTAGCCAGTAGTCTATTGATTTGTCTAGGCTTTATATACTTTATAGTTTTCTTTATTTTAAAAAGTTTTGCTAGTGTTTTATTAAAAATCTAAGTATATTATTAAATTAATATATTTGTTTACTTTTAATTTGCAAATCTGATTGATATACAACTCTTCCCGACAATTACTCGTATCTAAAATTTAACAAACAGAAAATAGAACTTTTGGTGGAGAGATGTGGCCTTCTTGTGGTTTGTCTATAGGTTAACTGCTTTTCTAAGAGACTTCTCTAAAGTAAATATTTGGCATACAAGCCAGGAGTATTATTATACAAGATAACTAGCAGGTGGTGCTCTTGTATAAAAAATCTTAATGAAGTGTGGCAATGAACTCGCTTATTTCGTCAATGAAGCAAGTTGGCTGTTACTTCAAACACAGGAGAAACAACAAAGTTCTAGTGATCCAACACACTCTTTAAAATTTAAAAATATCTGCAACTATATACCTACAAACATATTCTTGCAGTTTTGGAATTTTTGGCCAAAAAGTGGAAAAATCGGTATATCCTCTCCAAAAGATTAGCAGTATTTACTCTTTCCAAATTAGAACATATTTATCGAAATAAAACCTCTCACGAGCTTATTTGGATTCTGCTTTGCCAAATAAACAATGATAGCAGTACTGTTTACAGTATAGAGGATTGGAGAGATTACATGTAAAAATTTCTTAATATTAGACTTTTTTTTTTTCTTTTCACTTCTTTTAATATATATATTGTTAGATTAGATTTTTTTTTCTATGCAACATTATATAATTTTTATAGCCTAACATAGACAATAATAGTGTCATCATGGCTATCTTTTTTTTGGCCTTTTCCTTCTTGTTTCCTTTTTTACTTTGTTTGTTTTTTTTAGTTTTATTTAGCTTAGACTTTTTCTCTTTTTAGTTTTCCTTTTATTTCGTATTTGTTTTTTTTTCTTTTGTTTTTCATTGGTAGTCTTCTACCTAGAAGGCTAGGAGAAGAAGGTTGGGAAAGAAGGCGGTCATGACAGGCTGGTAAACCAGCCGGGGATGGATCAGTTGAAGTGAAATAAGCCAAACCTAACCGGAGAGATTGAACTCATCTTTAGTAGGTTGTACATAGATCCAATTAGAAACCAGGTAAGCTACATTCCAGATTTTTTGCAATAAAGCATAATGTAATTCAGACAATTTCTTTGGAAAATGTAGTACCTCATCAATAAAGCAGATATGTAACATAGCTATCAAATTTTTTTTAAAAAAAAAAAAAAATTTGCAAATCTTATATTATTTAGCTATCCTTAAAATACTTAAGTATAACAAAACAACTCTTTGCAACGATCACTTGAACCAAATTTTGCTAAAAAAACTTTTTAACAAAAACAGTAGAAACTGACTAGCCAAACTACATAAAATGTGAAAAGAGAGACAGTAAGTCAGCACCTGTTGTTTAGAGGTAGTTCTCATATGTCAGGCTTAGAGTTTATCACTTACTGCAAACTTGGCACTTGTTGTTTAAAGATAGTTCTTATCCCTTAATATGTAGACCAACGCAGACAAATTTGCCTGCGTTTTTGCACTTTTTTAGCTCTGATTTACTTTTTTA
>CAJVPY010004090.1:0-13077 GCA_910591965.1 Dentiscutata erythropus
TATTCAATATAAATAAAATTAGTTAACTTTTATAAATTATTTTAAATATTATTAAAAAATTTAACAATTAATACCATTTTCAATATTTGACCCTCTATATCTTGTTTATTTGTTAAAGAATATGGTGTTTTTACAAAATCTCTGTGTAGACTTTTATAAGTTTCAGTAGAAAATTCATTTAAACAACTATATTTTTTAATTAAATCAGAAGTATGATAGATTCATGAATGCAACTTTGGAAGCTTTAATTCTAAAGTTGAATATGATTTAAAAAGAGGAATAAATTTTTCAGCTCAACTTTTTGTAAAATTTTAAATTAAATTAAACACAATTAAAATTCGTCAATAATTTTACTATAAGATTTAAAATATTTTAAATTAATTCGAATTGGTTTGAAATAAATCACAAACCTCAAAATTTACTAAATCACTTTTAGAGAATTCTTCACTTCAGCTTAAAAGATACATATTATTCCAATTTTTATAAAGCTCCATTAACTTTACTTAAATAGTTTTGCTTATATTCAAGTTATCTAGAACAAATATCATAACTTTCATAAGATTATAATAGTCATTTGCAGTAAATTCTGCATTTGATTGAATTCTATTTTTAAAAATCTTTAAACCTGGAAACCTTGGAATATTAGCTAATTTATTATCAATAGTTTTCAAGATAAATACACTATATTTATTTTTTAAAAGACCAGATGTATAAATAATTTAATATTTAAATAATCCCAAATCTAAATAATGCATTCTATCAATTACTGTCACTTCATATATATTTAAATTTCTAAAATTAATTTAAAGTATAAAGTTTAATAATCTATTGCATAGTAATTTTAATAAATTTGAATTATGTTAAAATATTTTGCAATGTTGTGAACTAAACAACATATATCAATTATCGGAACATAAATTTTGCATTTGAATTCTTAATATATTTTAATATATATTGAATTATTTTAAAATAATTCGCAACAATTCGAAATATTTAAATATAAAAATTTTTATAACTTACTCAAAGTTCCAAAAAAAATTTGGCATGGATTCTATACATACTGAATTTTCTTCACTATTATTAAGACAGTTTCACATATTTTTATGATTTCTAAGCATCAAATCATGTTTAGAACAGTTTGTTTTTGCTAATTTTTCTCTTTGTATCAAATAGAAGTAGCAAGGATAATTTGATTATGCTGGCCAATCTGCAATTATTGTTGAAACTTTTGAAATAAACCAGACCACTCTGTTATTGATTAGCAAATTTATACAAAATCCTTAAGCCTTTGAATAGAATCTAATATAATCTAATATAATCTCTAAATATTTATGAAAAGTTTGTCTATCTATTAGTTTATTTTTATCAGTCTTTTTGATTATTGGCAAATAACCCAATAATTGCTTAGCATTCTGCTTATTTCTTTGCCATGTAGATATATTTCCTAATAATATATAAATTGGATATAACCAAGTTTTACTTAATTTGTCACAATTTGTAGTATCTGAATATAAAATTATTGATAAAATTTTTGCTAGCAGCAAAGTATTTTGTATGGTTTTCTACTACATTCCATTATTTTGCTCTTTATAGATAATCTCTTTTTTACCATTCTTTAAAAAAAATAAAAATAAATTAATAAAAAACAATAATAATTGTATTTACAAATAAAATTAAAAGTAATATATACTTTAGCAGTTTTATATAATTCTTTATATTCAAATTCTAAATTTTGAGCTATATCAGGGATATTTAATATATTTTTGATATAGCTTATTAAATCCAAGTGATGTAAAAAATACTCAGTATTATTAAGTTCTAATACTTTTGTTTTTAAATAAGACATGTTAGATTTAATATTATTCATAAAATCCTTGTCTTGTTTTATATTTTTGGGCAAAGGTGATGTTTCTAGATTTGAATGTTTATTAAAAAATTAAATAATAGCATTCTCAGCAGCATTACTAAGCTTATGTTTAGTAACCAAAAGCATTAAATCGGTATAAGCTTCATTAGGAAATTTATTATGTTTTTTATTCAACTCATCATCATCTGAAGAGTTTTGAATTTCTTTGATAAAAGCTGAATTATTTAAAAGTCCATTAGAAAATTCCTAATATTCCTGCAAACTGTTTTCAAGTCCCTCAAGTAAATTATCAGCAGAATTTAATTCAAAACTATTCGAATTATTGTTATGAGTTTCAAATTTAAATGACATATTGGCTAAACTATTGGAAAGTTCATCCGTATTAGTTACACCTGAAGGACCAACATTAGTATTATCTAATTCCATATTAGAACTAATTTCATTAACTTTAACTACTTTCAAAACATTGTGAAACTTGATATCTTTAAATGAAATTTTATTTGCAGATTTATCATGATTAATTTTATTTTTTTTAATAACATTATATTGCTTTTGTTTTAGCTTAGGTAGTTTCGAAATGTTGCGAATTTGTGCAGGTTTTTTCACAACAATAGGTTCAACTTCAGCAGTATTAATACAAGTATTCATATGTTGAGTTAATCTATTGTGGTTTGCAAAGGTATATGAGCAGAATAAACATTTAAATTCAGATATTTTTTAGAGTTAAGTTTTTAAATTTAAAAAGTTTGAAAAGTTTCAAGTTCTGATAATTTAAAAATGTAAAAAAAAAATTCAAGCAAAAAATTTTAATAATAAGAGCGAAGAATATATTTTAATATATTTATATAAAATACTAAATTTATCTTGTTTTTTTAATGAATTAAATTCGTTATTTTCGTTACATTAATATTAAATAAATTTAAAAAAAATGATTTGTATTCAATATAATTTAAATTAATATACAGCATTTCGAACTTACTTGAATTATTCTAAATCGTTTATAAATAATTTAACTTAATTCGAATCATTGTGAATTAATTATAATTTATACAAACTATTCAAATTAATTAAATTTGTTATGTTAATATTATTTTAAATTTTATTATGAATAGTATTAGTGAAAATTTATTAACATTATTTTAAATAATTCAAATTAATCCAAATATAATAAAATGATATCAAATTATTTGAATATAAGCTAAATCGTTTCAGAATTTGAAAACATTCAAAAATATGTATTTATAATAAAATTAAAATCACATAATAAGTGCTAAGAATTTTGCTATAAATAGAATATAATTAGATTTACAATCAACATTGTTGTGACAATTTAAGCTTTTCACAACAATTCGAACAAACTAAAATAATACTCAAATTACACAAACTCATTTTCATATTTAAATTGTTTTATGTCTAAATTTTCTTTGCTACTAAAGTTTTTGATTTAATTTAGTTTTTATTGTTTTACTTTAAATTTTTAAGTCTTTCATTTTTTTACTACGTACTATACTACTAACTTCACTTTAAGTTTTTTTATCGTTTTTAAAAATGAGCAAATTGAGTATATATTATTTACAAATTTATATTATTCAAATATTTTTATATTATAATATACAAATTACTGAAAATTTTTAAATTTTTTTAGATAAATTTTTAGGTTATAATCTTACCTCAAAGAAAGCTGTGAAGAAATCGGATAAGAAATCAACTATGAAGAAGGCAAGTCTTGAATCTACTCACGGAAATGAATTAAGTGAAAGCTTTTATAATAAAGTCGACTCCTTTGAAATTGGACCAAGTAGAACTTCGCCTTATTATGAAAATTCGAATAGTTTCAAATGTATTTACAATTTTTTAATGTTATTCAGATTAATTTAAAATTATATGATTAATTTAATCTATTTATTTATAAGCTCTTGCAAGATCTATTTCGAAAATTATTGAGAATCAAGGTGAGATACTTAAGAAAGTTAAAGATATTAAGCCGAAAGTCAGGAGTATGGAAACTAGATTGAAAGATATTGAGGAAAAATTAGACACAAACTTCGATTTTTCCAACAATAAAACTTTTAAAAAGTATTAATTAAGTTTCAATTAATCCTTTTAATATTATAATAAATAATTTAAGATTTTAAATAACTTTAATAAATATCTATTTAAAGTAACTCTTCCTATAGATCACTTTACCAAATTAGAAACAAGAAGAAAAAATTTTCTCGCGACATTTTCTCAAAAACTTACTAAGTAAATTGATATCCAGCTCTTAAGTAAAGTTGTTCAGCACCCCATAAACTACTTAAAGAAGGTGTGAAGTTTGTCAAAAAACTCTATTGTGACAAGTTAGAAGCAATAAGCATCAAAAACAGTAACAAAACAGTTTTCAATCCTCCTGTAAAAGTGGTCTTAAAGACCCCCAACGTTCATATAACCAAAAAGTTACTACAGTTAGTGCTTTAAGCAAAAACAGTCAACAGTTACAGGTTTTACACCACACTAAGCCCCAAGACCCTATCAAAAACATGGCCTCCGATAGCTCTTCCTCCTACTGGAATATTTTTTCCCGGAACACCAAGGCTGCCCCATCTAAAGACACTTCTACTATTAGTTCACCACTAGACTCCAGTTTAGAACACACAAAAAAATTTTTAAACATCACTATTAAAGACTAGTCCAAACTTACATTTTCTGTCAGCTTCTCTGTTCCTGAATATGCTGACAACTTCGTCTTCTATGTTGATATTACTAAATCTGAAAAGATCTCCAATCTAACCAACTACTCTTCACATTGGTTATGTAGATTTGAAAATCTTGCTCAATTAGTCTTGTTCGACCTTATATTACAAAAAAGCAATATTGTCAACATTAGCACCAAATATTCAAAGCCTACTCGAAATAGCGATCTTGTTACAATTACAAACCTTTATGAAGCTAGCATGAAACCTTATTTAAAAGCTAAAAGTACAGAAAACTTGCCTCAATCTCGTACAATGCAATCACAAATCTTGATTCAAATAATGAGTCCAACAGGAGCTACAATGAGCAGGTTGTACATACAGCTACCAACACCAATTTAAGCTTTTCCCAAAATACAAATACAGGTTACGCAGACATGAGCACAAGCAGCAACACTACGAACTCTGTACCAATCACAAACAAACCTCCTAATACTAACACAGTACCTAGGCCTAGTACACCCACCAACCAGATTATCTAGCCTATACCTTCTGCACCCAGTTCTAATTATACTCCAGCAGTTTTCAACCCTAGAAACAACTATAAAAGATCAATAGACCTCTCTAACATATTCTCACTCACAGCAACTTCACACAAAGCCACCAAAGCTCTACCTAATAACGCTGCTACATCCACTGATAAACAAGCTACTACAAGACATACAGTCAAGTTACTTAAACAAATTTGAACTTGCTTAAAACAGAGGCCCCAAAGGATGAAATGGTATAGGCTGATAAGATATACCTTAAGATCATTACACCTATTGATACACCCTTTGACACCGATCATTGGACAGTAGAAAAAATCACCAAAGCACTCAAAACTCCTGAAGGCATTTATGAATTCACTAGCCACAAGCTTATTACAATCCCAACACAACATAAGCTTCCTAAAGCAATCAGCTTTAAGTTTACTCACCAGGATACTAGATTCTTTACTACCTTCACATGCAACCCCAAAACCACTCCTGCACACCAAAAAGAATACAATGAGATCTTCAATAAAGCTCTAACAGCATACAAACATGACTATAAGATTACACTTACTAATGCTATCACCCGGGATACTATCCATACAATGCTCAGAAAGTGGCTCATAGTTCAGTACCTTTCAAACCTCAATTTCAATAGAACTTCTTACAGAGGCATATGCAGTGCCATTCGGTATGCCAGAGGCTTCTTAAAGATCAAAAACTCTAGTGAGCAAACCCCTAGAGAAATCAGAGCTCAAATCAACAGAGCACTAGAAAATAAGCCTATTCCATTACCAGATACACCAGAGGAGATATCCCAAGAGGTCCAAGAAATTTTACCATTCCAACTTCCTATTAAACTACAGTCACCAGAGCCGTAGCAAATGCCCTTAGAAGAATCTACAAATTCTCAGAGCTTCCTGATGCATACTTTGCCAAAATTCCCCAATTACTCCCACTATAATGAGCTTCCACCCAATCTGTGCCAATTGTTTCCCATTTCACATAGGTTTTACTTAAATATCTTTCTTTGTACAAAAGAAAGCTTGCTGACTCATATACTGTTACCAAGATTTCAAACTCATACTTTGATCTATCACCTAAAAAGACTCCCTTCCTACAACATACCAGGAGCTCAACCACAAAGTCTGAAAGTTCTTCCCTTTCAACCAAGCCACTTCACTCGTACCTTTGGCTGAGGTTGTTTCCCAACTTAGAGAATTTTATATGTTCAAGCTACTGCCAAACGATTTCTTCACAGTTAAGCCCTCACTCCCTACAGATACAAGTAAGATCAAAACTAAAACTGCCTTCAATTTTCTAATTGCAGACAATGCAGAGGCTAAAGAGTTTATTAGACAAATCTTCACCTACTACAAAGTCCAATTTCCTCTTCCTACCACAATTATGCAAGCTAAACCTACCAACAAACCTGCCCTACTAGATGCAGAAAAAATTACCAAACTTTATAGTATCACTTTTCAAATCACATCTACACAAGTACTCACATCTACAGCTAAACTCCTTTGCAAATACTACTACTTCACTCAGCTCCCCACAAACTGGATTCAAATTAGCAACAGCCAACCAACCAACTCAGAGGGCACTAATCCAAAAAGTTAGCAGGCTCTCCCCAGTATTCTAGAAGATATTGAGGAAATCATTAAAACTCTGTCCAGGGAGAAAGTTATTGTTTCACTTCCAATCAAAAAACAATCAGATATTACCTCGACTATGCGGGCCCTTAGACAATTCTATACAATCAAAAAGATTCCAGATTTCCTGCTGGACCTTCCTCCTCTCCCAACACCAGTTGGGGGATATTATATAGTTATTGCATACGAAGTATGCAATAACTGCTATATTTTATGGACGATGATGATTGGTTGGTAACCTAGCCGGTATGGCTGGGTTACCGAACGATCAGAAGAGAACATAAAATACAGCAGTTAGTACATACGGAGCATGCAATAACGGTTTTATTTTATGCTTTACTATCTCAGATTTATGAAATAGTTCAATTATTTTATCATTTAAAAATACCATAAAATAATTGATTTATTTTATAAACTGATCATAGTGAAGTATTAAATAATTAGTTATACACTACCACCACCTACTCTATCTACCCCCAGCACGATACAATCCTTTGCAGAGACCCAGGTATCTATTCCAATACCTATGGAAGAGAATACTGTTACCATGACCTCTCACACTTTAGCTGCACTTCTAACTCTAGCTGAAACCACACCCAATAACAGCAATGACCCAGCACCATCTATTATCTCCACTCTACCGGGCAATCCCGCACTGATAGACACAAACTAAACACTATATGAATATTGACACAAACACTTTAATGAGTAATACACACAATATACAAGTACAAACCTCTTAATCCAACTCACTCTAGCAACTTACACTCTCAATCTGCACACCCAATGTACAAGGATTCAACAACAATACCAAAAAAGACACCCCCTGGGAACAAAACTTAGACATTATTAGTATTACAGAAACCAAACTCTCAAACGAGCTATTTTCACAAAATCGATACAAAACACAGCACTATACATATCTCTGGTTATGTACAGACAGCTCAAAAGCAGGAAGAGCTATTATGATTCATAACAACCTTACCCCTTATATTCATAATGTTAGCCTAGTTCCAGGATATGCAATTGCTATCGATCTTTTTTTTAAACATGATTTCAAGTTCCAAATTATTTCACTTTATCTCCCTAGCAATGATGCACAACTCCGCCTCCAGACCCAAAACTCTATTATCCAATGGCTCCAGCAGGCCAAAGCAGCTGATATTCACCCAATAACTCTAGTAGATTTCAATGCATCTACAGACAATATTCACTCACAGTCTATCAAGTACAAACTTCTTCAATACCTAGCATACAACAACATGTACAACCTAGCAGCACACTCAAACAAATCAGCCCACACCTGGTACAGAGCTAACCGCAGTAGTGAAATTGACTTTATCTGAACCTACCAATCAATCCTCCAATACCTCACAGATTATGATACAGATGACCCTACCACTAGTACTCAAAGTAACCACAAAATTCTCATCTCACGATGGCTCTTTCTCTTTGCATGTACAGGTCAACAAAGACACAGAACCCGCACCCGAAGATGTATCTTTAATTACAAAGCAATGAACCAAGAAAAATGGAAAGACCTTGCAAACCAAGTTACTTCTAACTTAAAGAAACACAATACGCCCCTCTCACTATTTACTTCTGAGTCTCTTGAAACTACTTGGCACAAAATCCAAACTAGTGTAATCACAGCAGCACTCCAGCATATCCCTAATAAAAAATTTGCTGTTCACAACTTCCAGCACACATTTTTACCTAAAGCAACTCAACTACACTACAGTCTTAAAAAGCTTGGAAATGTTATAAAAACTGTTAAACATGCTATCAAATCTTGTAAGGAGGCCCCAAGACACCTTAAAACCACTATAGCCCAACTTAACAGCACACACAAACTAGAAATACTACCTCTTACGTGCACTGCAGAATGGATAACAGAAGCCAACACTGAATAGAAAAAACTTTATCATACACGTAACCTTGAAAATATTAGGCTAACATGTTAACAAATTACAGAGGCAATTTCAAAAAGGTGTACTAAGCTTCAAACCAGCCCAACCTCTATGCTCAATAGCATTCTAAACCAGCACAAAGACCCAGTCAAGTTTGACAACATTAAGCTAGACCAGAAAATAATTACAGATCCCTCTGATATCAAATCACATATACAACAACACTTCAATAATTGGACTGCTCTTCGCCCAATCGACCAAAACATTTTTGACTTTGACTGGCAATCAGAATACATCCCTAAACCTCACATCTGTCAAGACTGGTATTAGGACGTACTTGCAAACTTGTCCCAAGAAGAAATTCTTACTACACTGAGTCAACTGCCTAACAATAAAGCTTGTAGCCCCTCTGGCATAAGCTACGAAATGCTAAAGCAGGCAGGCCCTACATTTCTGTTAGCAATAACAGCTCTCTTCAACAGATTTCTAACATCCCAAACAATTCCTAAACAATAGAAAGAAAGGAGAATATACTCTATTGCCAAAAAACCAATCTTCGATAGAAACTTAACAAACACCAGACCTATTAGTCTAATAGAACACATTAAAAAGCTCTATACCAAGCTACTTACTAATCGCCTGAACAATACCCTATTCAAGCACTCTGTCTTATCTCCTTTTAACTACGTTGCTCTCCCTGGCAACTCTACTTCTATTCCAATCTATATTCTTAACAATATTATAGAAAATACAACATGTAACCACAACCAGCTTTGGATTCTATCGCAAGATATGAGTAAAGCATACGACTCAGTCAACTTCTACCTGTTCCACCAATTACTACACAGAATTGGCATGCCACACCCACTTATTAATATACTCACTAACCTCCTCACAGACTGCTCTAACAGAGTTATCACTAATCTAGGCCTTACTAACTACTACAACATTCAGAATGAGATTGACTAAGGCGAGACTATCACGCCACTATTTTGAAGAATCTACTATAATCCACTTATTACAAAAATATCTACTCATCTACCAGGCTACACCATGCGTACAGCTTGGCAAACCAGCTTAACTTCACCCTCTACTAAGCAGCTACAATGCTCCATATCGGTTCTTGCATATATAGATGACACTCTCTGGATAGCTCAATCTAAAGAAAGCCTTGACAGGATTATACAAACAGCTTCCTCCTTCTACAGTATGGCAAGCATTCAAATTAACCCCTTTAAATCCATTTTCATATCTAACCAGACAGAAGCCAATATCTCCCTTATGCAATCAAACCTTGCTTCTATTCTACCTAGTCAGCCATTCAAATTTCTTGGGTGTTGGATTACACTCAATAACAAGTAGTTCAAACAAATCAAACTTATTCAGGATGAGGCTCTCAACCTGGTATACACTGCCAATACAAAAAACATTACTGACAAACAAATTACTTATGTTATCAATACAGTGATAATTCCAACAGTTGAATATAGAATCCACAATATAGTTATTCCCCAATCTACATGTTCCTTAATTCTTGGCAAGTACCTTACTATTGCTAAACACAAAGCTCATCTATTACGGTCTACTCCAAATAATACAATGCTTAATCACAGAATATACAATATACATAATATTTGGGATGTACAGCTCTAACACCATGCTAGCAACCTTCTTCTCAGAATTAATAACGACTCTACACTAGGTATTACTACACGTAGCAGGCTCCAACAGCTGCAAAATAACCTCTGGTCTACTACTAGTATTTTCTAGCACCCCAAACCTATTATTGATGGACCCAACAGATACACTACTACATTCAAAATAATCCAGCTTATCCAGCAAGCTGGCATTAGCCTAATGACAAACATTAATAGAGCTTGGCCACAAACAATCCAGGACAGTAACACCCCCCTAGAGTGTATACTTTCTGACAGCAACAAATACAATACATTTAAACAACAACTTAGAAACAAGAATATCCTCTACCTTGAGCAGTTGTGCTCTGCCAACAATAAATACTTATTAGAATAGCAACACATTTCCTCTAGACTTTTACATTTTTCCAAAGAAAAGAAGCCATATTGGTTCTCTTTCCTTGAAGACACTATAATCAGCGACTTACAGCTTCGCTCTATAAATACCCAGTACCGTCCCACAGGTATCAATACATTCGCATATCGATCATATACAATTCCTAAACATTTAAAACCATGGGTACTTATATACCAGCAAGACCAAATCATTATCGGCCAAGTTAGAAAGAAATACAAACAGAATAATACAATTTCTATAACACACTGGCAACACAATATTGATATACAACACCATCTACCTTATCCTCTACCACCGGTAACATGCAGCCCATGCCCAGGCTGCAACTTTAACTCCAACCGTCTAGCTAACTATTGTATACTTGAAGTCTCTACAATAATATCTACGCAATTCTTGGGTAGGAAAACAACTAACAAAGAACTAAAACTCAATGCCAATTATATTGACTTATTATACTTCACAGCTATCAAACATCCACTTACTACACCACCTCTACCTGATATTAATATAATAGACTCATTAGCCTCTATACTCTTTCAGAACAGTGAACTCTGCCACACACTTATACAACACACTCTTTCTAATAGCAGTTCTCAATCATTTACCTTTTATACTGATGGTTCAGTATCTAATATAGGCACAGACAGCTACTCAATGGGCATTGGCTAGGTACAAATTGCAGACAACCAAGTAACTAATAGCTTTTCCGCCAAGATTACCAACTGGCCCTCATCATACAAAGTTGAGTTAATGGCTATACTGTCAGCTATCTCTACACTACCCACGATGCTAAAGTCGATATATATACAAATTCACAATCTGTTATCTCCAAATACTACAAGCTTCTTCAAATATCACCTAAATCTTCCAAATACTTTAAATTTGCTATTGGCCTATCTGGCATATACTTCTCAATGCCATCAAAGCCTTCAATATTAAGCTCACACTATTTAAAGTCCAGGCTCATACCAATGACAGATTTAATACAGCTGCAGACATCCTAGTCAAAAAACACCAACATCAATCAGTACCTACTTTGCAACTCAACTACACTAATATACATAATCCATATTTCATAATGCAGTGGAAAGGACAATACATAGACAAACCTGCAAAACAATTCACTAAAAGTATCTGTAGAGTATATACAATATCTATGTGGTCATCACAAAAGTAAAACACCGAATGGAAAAACTACATCCAAACTATTGATTGAAACTCCACATGGCGATACCTAAACAACAACCAAAAAGCTACATCCAACATTACATCTCCCAAACTAAGCTACTTAAAGCTTTCAGAGCAAAAACCTACTTAACATCTTACCGACACACTCTAATTTCCACTATATCTCTCCAAGTACATTTCACACTAATACTTGCTTTTCTTGTAATGCTACCGACTCTCCCACACACTGGCTTAGCTGCCACAGTTCACAGTCATTTATACAAATTGTAAGTATAGCCATTACAGAAGTAGTTACTAAAAACCCCAATGACCTTACTCCCCCACAACGCAAAGCAATCATAGATCTCATTAAATCCCACCCATCATTTAACAACCCCATCTCATCACTACGACAAGTACATTACCTCCTTATAACTATAAAAGGCCTCATCTTGTCTCAGCTAATACAAGCACTCCAAACACTTGACATACAACAGAAGGTAGCAGCCAAAATCATTATTCAAATACTTCTGAAAATATCTACAGAGACCTACGAACAAATCTGGAAGCCAAACTGTGAGAGCAACAGGGTATATCAACTTCCAATATAGTCAATACTACACAGACACTAACAAACAAATGCACTATGCATCAATGAAGATTCACATACACATACCTATGGCCTCGCAGACCAATTGTATAATGAGGAGGAGAGGTACACTATGGATTCAACACAGTAGACCCTCTAACTATATATTAACTATTAAAACCTAGATGAGTCTTGACCACTCTAGTAGGTTTAGGTCACAGATAATTGGTTTAGCAGTAAGCTCTACACTGGTGGAGTTTAGTTTAGCTTTTAGTCTGTGCTCTCATTCTTGAATGTAATTTATATTCTTTTGTGTGTATACAAATTAAGTAGTTATGTAGTTTTATATAACCACTTGTATAAATTACTCAATAAAGATACAAGCAAGGCCTTACCTTAACAATAAAAAAAAAATAAAAATAACTTTAATAAATTTTATTTAAGGATGTGATCAAAAATGTAGCTAAAGAAATTTTAACTAAAGTGATTTATCCGAAAGAAGAACTAATTAGGACGGAATTAGATAGATATATCAGGAATAATTTATTATTATTTTTTTTTATTAATATAATATCATAGTAGAAACTTTATTACAGTCAGTCTGAAGATTGAAAGTTATCTTATAGTCTACA
>CAJVPY010004091.1:0-13075 GCA_910591965.1 Dentiscutata erythropus
CGGCATATTGAAATACCATAAAGCATTCATTTGTTTCAGTGTTTTGAGTCAATCCATATATCTTAAGACTACTACCGGATAATCCACAATGCACGTGATTGTTAAACTTTGTAAATTTATATAAATGAATTAGTTCAGTATGTGCTTAATAAACTGTGTACAATGATTTAAAGCTTACCTCTTTCAAAAAATCATGAGAATTTTCCTTGGAACCAGATAAGGTCTTGAGTGCAACAACGCTAGATGGCTCACGTACTCGTGTATAATTACCGCGATCATCATTAATTTTTCGTATACCATCTAACCAGGTCGCAGAAAATACAGAGCTAAATCCTCCTTCGCCAATTTTTTTAATATTATTTAGTCTATCAAATGGAATCCATTCAATCATATATTCATAATCACTAGTTCTAAGTTGAACCCCTTTGATACAATTATCAATATCCTTATTTCCACTTGTCCATTCTCGAATTGTTATGTCAGGATCACATGTCAGGCACCATGCTTGATACGTATTATATTCATTACAATGTGTACATTTTCCACATTCTGATTTTCTTTATAATTATTATTGTATTATATTAGTTATTTTACATGTTTATGTTAGCTTTTAAATCAGGTAATGTTATGCTCACCGACTAATCAATGCGAATAAAATGAAATTATCGTAAATATTTATGAGCATGAGTAGCTTATTTTAAAATAAATAGATTAATAAATGTTCTTTATACTCACGTACTAAATTAACGCGAATAAAATGTAAATATTCATGAGCTTGAACAGCTTATTTAAATACTTGAGATTAACAAATGTTCTTTATACTCACCGACTAAATTAATGTGAATAAAATAAAACTAATAGTAAACATTCATAAATTTGAATAGTTTATTTTAAATACTTAGATTAATAAATGCTCTTTATACTCACACACTAAAAATTTATGTGAACAAAATCAATTAAAATAAATATTCATGAACTTGAATAGCTTATTTTAAATACTCAGATTAATAAATGTTCTTTATACTCACAGACTAAATTAACGCGAATAAAACAAAATTAAATAGTAAAAATTCATGGAATATCTTATGTTAAATACTTAAATCAATAAATGTCCTTTATACTCACTAACTAAATTAATGCTTACATATTTTAAATATTTTGATTAGTACATGTTCTTTATACTCACCCACTAAATTGACGCGGAATAAAATTAAATAATTAATATCCATTAGCTTGAATAGCTTATTTTAAATACTCAGTTTAATAAATGTTCTTATACTCACCCACTAAATTGACGCGGAATAAAATTAAATAATTAATATCCATTAGCTTGAATAGCTTATTTTAAATACTCAGTTTAATAAATGTTCTTATACTCACTTACTAAATTAACGCGAATAAAATAAAATTAAATAGTAAATATTCATAAACTTGAATAGCTTATTTAAACACTTGGATTAACTTTTGTACTCACCGACTAAATTAACACGAATAAAATAAAATTGAATGGTAAATATTCTTGAATTTGAATAGCTTATTATAAATATTTTTATACTCACCCACTAATTAACGCAAATAAAATTAATCAATAAATATTCACAAACTTAAAATAGCTTATTTTAAATATTTGATTATAAATGTTCTTTATACTCACACACTAAATTAATGCGAATAAAATAAAAATTAATCATGAATTTGAACTGCTTATTTTAAATACTTTGATTAATCATTATTCTTTATACTTACTAACTAAATTAACACGAATAAATAAATGTTCATGAATTTGAATGATTATTTTAAATACTTTGATTAATAAATGTTCTTTATACTCACTTACTAATTAACGTGAAAAAATAAAATTAAATAGCAATATTCATGAACTGAATAGTTTATTTTTAAATATTTTGATTAATAAATGTTCTACTCACCGACTAAATTAATGCGAACAAAATAAAATTAAATCCATGAACTTGAATAATTTATTTTTAAATACATTGACTAATAAATGTTCTTTATACTCACGAACTAAATTAATGCGAATAAAATAGTTAACATTCATGAACTTGAGTAGCTTATTTTAAATACTTAGATTAATAATTGTTTTTATACTCACATTCTAAAGTGAAATTAAATAGTAAATATTTATGAATTTGAATAACTTATTTTAAATACTTAGATTAATAAATGTTCTTTATACTTACGGACTAAGTTAATGAGAATAATCCGATTTTGAGCATATTATTTATATAAATAGAAATTACATAAACTATTGTAAACAAAATAATTTTATAATTTATAAAATTGATCTTTATACTTACTCCCTAAAGGATTAAATAGCCTTTAAGAATTTCCAATTTTAAAATATAAAATTCAAATGTATTAACAAAAATTTTGAAATAATACTTTTTAAGCCAATTACTGCATTTGTCACCATTCTTTTCCACACCAACTCCGTGTTTGTAACAAATGGCTGTTTTCCTAATTAATTCCCATAGCGTTACCGGCCTCGGCAGATTTTAGATAATACATAAACGCTTCACGCTTATCTATTTTAACCCCAATTCCTAAATAATAACAATAACCAACTTGATACATTGCGTTAGGATTATTCATTTCTGCCGATTTTTGATAATGAATGAATGCCTTATTCTCATCCTTTTCAACTCCAATTCCATATTCGTAACAATAACCAAACCAGAAAATATTCCATCTGGGTCATTCATATCGGCTGATTTTTGACAATCGATGAATATTAGTTGATTAAAAGCATTTTTATCTTTTGTATCCGACATTTTATATCGAAAGCGTAAGTTAGAATTAATTTTATTGAAGTGCATTTGGTCAAACATATATCCCCAAATTCTATATTAAGTATTGTACAGCACTAGAGTTGTACAGTACGTACGTACGTACGTTAATTTTGAATTTCACCATAACTTCGAGTTTCTCATTGGCTATATATTTAGCTTCACCAGAATTTTCACCAGTTTTATCAGCACCTCTAGTTCGCACGTGCTTACGTACATACGTATGTTTGTATCGCCAGCGCGTTAGTCGACGAACTATCGATTAAATCGAAAAGCTTAATACTACCATATACATTATGAAAAAAAACTTTTAGAAATATTAAGCCAGCGAAAGTTATTTGCATTAAATAATAATTCAAGCCGATTAGATTTTTATTGTTCGGCTAAGTTTAGCTAAGAATTAGTTACATCGATATAAATTTTCACAATTTACTTAAACAAAGCTTCTTAATATTTAAATTTTGTTTAATGTTAATATTAATAAAATTTGGTATCAATATTTATTTTATTTTACTAGCTATATTAATTAAAAATGCTTATAGTTATAAAGAGCTTTAAAATTGAATATTAGTATTATTAGTAAAAATACTTTGAAAGAAAATTTCGCAAAAAAAAAAAACATTAAATTATAATTTTAGATTCTCAAAAAAAACTTATTAATAAAAAATTTTTAATTTAAATATATACCTTTTATTAATTAGATTTTTGATTAAAATTTTTACAAAAGATAAGGTTCGTCATTTTACAGAGGTGAGAACTGGATATAAAAAATCCTTATATTATTTAGATAAAATATGGCTATACATGTAATTATACTTTACCGCATTTAGATTACTTCTGAAGATTTAGAAATGTGATTTTAAGAAATTGTAATAAATCTTAAGAGGATATTAAATTTATGTTTTTAATTTTTAATATTCTTGAGAACATTAAAACATTAAATTTCCAATACTGGATGAATTAGACCTTAAAGTTAAAATTTCATCTGTGCTCATGAACTTGAATAGCTAATTCTAAATATTTAGGTTAAAAAAAGTTTCCTGTTTAGAGCATATGTATTGTATTCAAAGAAATAAATTGAGTCGTCGAATATTAATTAGTCTGCGAATATTCGAACAAGCTCTATATAAAACTTTTATTATAAACAACTTGATACACAATATATTTCTTCGTATAATCAATTTGGGCTAGCTAAGATATTATATTAACAAATCAATTGATTAATTGATAAAAAGTTCGTATGTCATAATCAATCATTGATCATTAATAATTTTGGTCATTTCAAGTCATTTACCATCCCGTCTTAAAGTCAGGCTTAAGAAAAAAACTTTATATGCCGATCTTGGGTCGATTTTTTTTTTGTATCAACGAAATTCAGACTTTTGTTTAACTTTAGTATATTACATGTTAACAGTAAGGCAGAAATATGAGCTATTTGAGTATGTATCCGTGAAGCAAATTTTTACAAGATGTAAATGTAAAAAGCGAAAAAAAATTTCAATGATCCACTTTTCTCTTTTTAAAACGAACCAATTCTAAAACTTTATCTTTATCTATAAATTCAACTATTTCAATCCACCTTTTCTCTTCATTACCACCAATTTCTCCCACAGAATTTGAAAAAACGTGAATAAAATGATTTATAATCTCTGAACAATATTCACCCAAAATTTCATATCCATTATCAGCAAATTTCATATATTTAATTCTCTGATCTTCATATGTAATAGTGGATGACGCAGAAGCATAACCATAATAAAGTATTGGAGTTCTACCATTAGCAAAAAACACGATCTTTACAGATCTTCTGAGGCTTTTATAAGCTTCAAGAATTATTGATTCTATAGTCTCGATAAAAGAAGTTAAAGTTGTTGCTGCTGAATGGTTTATTTCATCAATAGCGGAACTGTTTGCTGTTAAAAAGGTAGAAGCATCATCGGAAGTTTCAGATCGAATTGAAACAGATGATGATGATGATTGATAAGGAACAAAGGGATGCTGAGATATAGGAGAAAACAAATTTGTCGGTGAATCAGGTCTAATAATATTGTTTGTTGATTGAGAAGTTTCCATCTCAATTTTTTTCAATGGAAACAAAATTTTTGTATTAAATACGATTTTATTTAGTTTTGTGTATGCTCTGAAATTTTCTTTGCTAGATAACATACCTCATTCTCAACGGACTTTTTTGGTTCGTTTTCATCTAATATTAATTCTTGCATATGAATATCTAATAAGTTGTTTTCAACTACGGATGTTATAAAATCATCATCATCATCGCTCTTTAAAATACGAAAAAAATAATAATGAAAAGTTATAAATAAAAATAACAATTTACTATATTAACATCATTCAAAAATACCGACTCGTTTCCTCTTTGTTGTCAATTCAGCTTCTTGATTAATATTTTTGAAGAGAATATCAAAATCTTCTTGGAGTATTTGTAAATAATTAATCATGTCAATTTCTGGCTCGCCCTTGTCAGTCATTGTCAAAAGTATTTGGCGGTAAATATTGGTGTTTGAGATTCAAAAAAAATGTATATATATTTTTTTAAAAAAATTTAAACATTATGATATCATAAATTGACTTATGGCTAATATATAATGTTATATTTACATGATCGGAAATTGTAATCTCAGCGTAAGTGCAATATATCGTGCAGTATATTATACATTTGATCAATTTTTAATAATGATGTAAAACTCATTTGATTAGGTCACTAAATTAATAATCTCGGGCTTTTTTATACTATTATCTCTAAATTTTTGACAAAATCATCCGGAATATTACTATTGAATCTATCTATCCATAAAAATAGAAAATCAAAATTAGTGTTGTACAGTATACCATAAATTCTCGAAGTATCGGACGTTATTTCGAAAATTGCACTTCATGCGCGTCCTAAATAACGCGCACCTCATATAATATATCTGCAGATTTATAATATAATGACAATAAGGTTTGGAAATTGACCCTTGATCTTGAAATAATGAAGTGCAGTTGATCGAGAAATAACGCGCAGATGCCCATTATTTTATTTCGGGAACTTACGGTACTCTTATAATAATATGCGTATTCATGTCTCTACTGATTTTTGGTTTTGGTTTAATGGATATGATTAAGATATAATTTAGTAATAGATATATAATACACGTATTTAAATTAGTGTAGATTTCGCGTTGGGCCTGGTTTCAAAATTCGGATCCATGTATAATTGGAGCGAACTCATATAAAAACTAAGCAAATTTGACTTCTGCTAATTTCTCTTTTTTTTTTTTTTTTTTTTTTTTTTTGAGGAAATCATTAGAATGATATGTTTAATAGAATTAAAAAGAATTTGTACAGTGTATTTAAATGTTAAATAAGAATTTTTGTGGTCTGCTTTTTGAATTAGTACTTGTCAGACATACAGTCAACTCCCTCTAAATGCATCTTGCTGAGACCATAAAAAAAAAAACAGCAACAACTTGCACTTAAAGAAATACTTCCTCAAAGTACTATACACAGTACTTGAGGTCAAGGGTGTACTGCATTATAAAGAGAACAATTTATTAAGATCTGCGATCAAAAGTATCTGCACTTTGAGAGAACTAATTTTAGCGAGAATATCAAATCAATCGAGTTAATCTAAATTTAGATCAGTATTAGTATGTATTTATCAAAGAATCTTCATTTTATCCATAGTTTCATTATATCGTACCTTCTAGAATTTTCTATTTACCGTCCTACATAATTATTTATTTATAATTAAGCAATAGTGAAAGCTTAATTTTCTCCTCATCTTAAATATAGTGTTGTGATTACATGACGTTAAAATATTCTAAGAACGGAATCAATTATATCGTTATTCGTAAAGTTTCTTGTTATTAATGAAGATGACATTATTTAATAATGTAAAATTAAAGGTATCAATATAGTGCTTTTTTCCCATCAATCCTAACCACAAAGTTTTTTTCTCGTTAAACATTTTCATTCACTATAAAAATTTTCTAATACGTGTAATGGTACCAAGACTTCCCGAAGATATCCTCAAAGAAATTTTTGAGAAATTGGAAGACGAAACTGGCTCACTTTTTTCTTCATTATTGGTTAATCGACTTTGGTGTTTAAATGTTATACCAATTTTATGGAAAAATCCATTAAAAAATCAATTTAAAAAAGCCGATGAAAATTTATTAACTTGTCAACTTCGTTGTACATTACTTTTACGAACTTTACTTTCTTGTTTATCAGAAGATTCAAGAAATTTATTATCTGAAAATAGACTTGAATTACCATTTAAAATCTCTCAACGTGCACTTTTTGATTATCCAATGCACTGCAAAAATTTAAGAACTTCTGATGTTAGTATGCTTGTTTGGAGTGTTGTAGAAAGAAAACAAATTTCTGGTCAACGTGGAAAATTTTTATTCTTCGTTTTGGAACAAGAACTTTATAAACTTTTCTTTTCTAGAAGTTCGGCTATTCAACAATTCACTCTTTGTACAATGTTACATTCTATTCAACTTTTTCCTGGTGCAAATAATTCTTTAGCAAATTTATCTGTATTAAGATGCAGTACAGAAAGTCATGAATCTTTCTTTTTTGGTTTGGCTCAAATTTGTGAAAGGATCAAAGTTATTATTGTAGATTTTTGCGATAAAGATAATGATGGTTTGAATTTCTTAATTTGTGTTCAGAACGGTGTGAGTTGTTTTGAATGTAAACATGGAAGAATTCAAGGTCAAGAAAGTCAATGTCCTAACCTTAATATTGCTCTACAAACACAAGCTCATTCATTAAAAAAACTTGATATAATAGATAATATGGGTGGAATTTCTTTGAACACTATATGTGCTTTCGTCAACTTACGATCCTTAAAATTTACGATCTCGGATGAATTATCGGATGTTGTTGTCAATAATTTGAAAAATGCTTATATTCCTAATTTGGAAACTTTAGAAGTTCGTGGTGAACCAATTTCTGTAAAAGTTTTATCATCTTTAATTAAAAATACACGAGGAAATTTTCAAAAACTTCATATATATGGATGGAGACCTAGTGCTGATGATAATCTTGGTAGTCTTTTACCTATCTTGAGAAAATATTGCCCAAAATTAAGATCATTAAGTACCTGGATTGGAGAAGACGATCTAATAAATCTCGAACTCTTATTAAATTTTTGTCATGAATTAGACAGCATTTTTTTACGAGTATATTCTAATGAACTTATGTCACGATATGGAATCTTTAATTTACTCAAAAGAGCGAATCCGATAAATTTACGCAAATTGAAGTTGGAACACATATTTTTATTAGACGAGGAAGAAGGACTTGAAATGTTTCTTAAAAGTCGGAAAACCAAGAACCCGTTAATCTTGGAAATTGTTGGAAATTTAATTTCTCAAGATTCTTCAGAAATTATTTCAATTTGTAAATTTAATGGTGTGTTAAAAGATGCAAAGTTGTTATGCTTCGGTGAAGATTCTGCACCAGATCAACAAACTCCACATTGGAAAATTGATGTAATTATTTAAAATGAAAATTGTTGAAAATTGTTGAAAAAGATTAATACAGTAGAAATTATCTTTTATTTCCACATAATTTTGTAAGTACAAACTTTTTGAATAGAAAAAAAAAATTAATGTTTCTAGCAATGAGTGCGTATGAATATAAACAAAAGAATTACTCTTCTTAATAAAATGTTGGAAATTTTGAAATTAACTAATTTTTTTAATATTGGTTCGCTAATACTAAAATACTAAAAATGGGTTAAAAATTTTAAAATAAAACTGTTATGATAAAAACGAACGTCCGGAACTCGATAAAAGTATTATTATTTGCTTCATGATAATCTTATTAAATAATATCAATTTAAAGTTATTTTATTGCATTTTTTTTTCTCTTAAATCATATTTTGCTTCTATTATTTCACTTATTTATATCTTTTGACGCACGTGTATTCAGGAGCACTAGATTTGGACTGGCCTAATTATTGGTCTAAGTTTTGTATAATTTTCTAATTTGCAAAAGTGTATTTTTTACAAGGTTTGTTTGTCTGCTGCATTTCTGCAAATATATAGTCATGGCGACAACGATACTAACCTAATTTCCTCTAAATATTAATATTTGCATTAATATAGAAATATGTAATATATCTAAAGTTTTGTGCCGAAAAAATTTACTTAATAACAGAAAACTAGTTTACATAGCAAATTTATGAGTTTTTGCGATTTTTCGTCTTCGAATTTACAGTCACATTTGATCTGATTGGGTAAAAATCACGGGTCCGCCAAATGAATATTGTACTTTATATGGAGCGGGCATATAATGATCATTCAGATAATCCGAATAACTCGCGTTGTGAATAAAACTTACATACAAGCTGTAAATTATTTGTAATGAATATTATTCCACTTTTTTTAAAGAAACAGCCAGGATTGTGATGGAGTTTATTCCCCTAAATATAATAAATATATAGGTAGTATACAAAGTATTACAAATAAATTATCGTCGTAAATTCTTTATTCCATAGTACAGCTAAAAATGATTGGGTAATTATAATTAATCTGATCTGGCTCAAAAGTCTATGATCTCAGAAATAATAATAGTAAAAACATTACGAGATTGGAACAAGGGATTAGACATAAGAGATTTCGAGGTTCAGCAAACTATTCATGATTTATAAGTAAATTTATATTGACAAACTTATGTTTATATATTCTTTGTCGTTAAGGTCAATTCAAATAATATTGCTTTATTGGTTTCAATCTGAAATGTAATAGACTGTAGACAATATATATATATTCAAAAAAGAAGGAACACTTTTAAAGAGTAGTAAAAAAAGAAATCGCTCCATATGAGCGATTAATGCTGACAAGCTATATGTTATCGTCCGGGAAACCTTGTAGAAAACTTTATTAGAAACAGCTTGCTTGCCATATCCTTTATTTATTGTATATTAATTTTACGTACAAAACTTAGTATCCAAGTTGGTTAAACCAGCCATTTAGCTTTTTATCTGGTTGATAATTTTATCGGCCGGCTAATCATAATAATCAATAAAGATACCGAATTTGTTAAATATGAAAATATTTTGTTACCACTAAACAAAAATTAAAATATTAAGAACTCTTTAAATAAACTGTGAAATCACTAATTTTTGGCTAAGCGGATAAATCAATAAAAATTTAACGGTTTAGCTGGGCCATAAAAATTTAATCGGTATCACTAGTACTGTATTAACACAAATGACTAAATAACGATAGCTTTGTTTTAGAGCTACGTACGTACAGTACGTACGTATGCAGGTATAGGTATTTTTTTATCGTATATGGTAGTATAAGCCTTTCTACTTATTTCGATAGTCGTGTACGGATTATCAGTGATACAAAGCCAAAGAAACACAGTAAGTACGTACGATTGGTATGTGTCAGGTATGTACTGTACGTACGTACGTACTTAATATAGATTTGGAATACGTATATTGTTTGATCAAATCACTACATTCAACGTTTCAATAAAATTAACTCTTCTCATACAACATAACTTACGTTTTGGATATAAAATGTCAGATACAAAAGATAATAATGCATCAGATGAAATTATTAAAATCGCCAATATTTTTAATCAACTGAAATTTATCGATTGTCAAAAATCAGCCGATATGAATGACCCAGATGGAGTATTCTGGCTTGGTTATTGTTACGAATATGGAATCAGTGTTGAAAAGGATGAGAATAAGGCATTCATTCATTATCAAAAATCGGCAGAAATGAATAATCCTAACGGAATATATCATGTTGGTTATTGTTACGAATATGGAATTGGTGTTGAAATAGATAAGCATAAAGCGTTTATTCATTATCTAAAATCTGCTGAGGCTGATAATGCTATGGGAATTTGGAAAACAGCCATTTGTTATTGGTACGGAGTTGGTGTGGAAAAGAATGGTAACGAATGCAGTAATTGGATTAACAAGTATTATTTCAAATTTTTCGTTAATACATTTGAATTTTATATTTTAAAATTGGAAATTCTTAAAAGTTATTTAATCCTTTAGGGAGTAAGTATAAAGATCAATTTTATAAATTATAAAATTATTTTGTTTTTCTATTTAAATAATATGCTCAAAATCGGGTTATTCTCATTAACTTAGTCCGTAAGTATAAAGAACATTTATTAATCTAAGTATTTAAAATAAGTTATTCAAATTCATAAATATTTACTATTTAATTTCACTTTAGAATGTGAGTATAAAAACATTTTATTAATCTAAGTATTTAAAATAAGCTACTCAAGTTCATGAATATTTACTATTTTATTCGAATTAATTTAGTGCGTGAGTATAAAGAACATTCATTAGTCAATGTATTTAAAAATAAGCTATTCATGGACATTTACTATTTAATTTTATTTTGTTCGCATTAATTTAGTCCGTGAGTATAAAGAACATTTATTAATCAAAGTATTTAAAAATAAACTATTCAGTTCATGAATATTTACTATTTAATTTTATTTTATTCGCATTAATTTAGTATGTGAGTGCAAAGAACTTTTATTAATCAAAATATTTAAAATAAGCGATTAATTTTCATGAATATTTACTATTTGTTCGCGTTAATTTAGTGAGTGAGTATAAAGAACATTTATAATAAAAGTATTTAAAATAAGCCATTCAAGTTCGTGAATATTTATTGTTTAATTTTATTTGCGTTAATTAGTGGGTGAGTATAAAAATATTTAAAATAAGCTATTCAAGTTCAAGAATATTTACCATTCAATTTTATTTTATTCGCGTTAATTTAGTCGGTGAGTATTAAAAAACATTTGTTAATCCAAGTATATAAATAAGCTATTCAAGTTCATGAATATTTACTATTTAATTTTATTTATTCGCGTTATTTTAGTAAGTGAGTATAAAGAATATTTTTTTAAAAGTATTTTAAAGTAAGCTATTAAGTTTATGAACATTTACTATTTAATTTTATTTTATTTTATTCGCTTTAATTAGTGAGTGAGTACAAGAACATTTATTAATCAAAGTATTTAAATAAGCTATTCAAGTTAATGGATATTAATTATTTAATTTTATTTCACGTCAATTTAGGGCGTGAGTATAAAGAACATGTACTAATCAAAATATTTAAAATATGTAAGCTATTCAACTTCACAAATACTTACTATTTAATTTTATTTTATTGCATTAATTTAGTTGGTGAGTATAAAGAACATTTATTGATTTAAGTATTTAACATAAGCTATTTCATGAATATTTACTATTTAATTTTGTTTTATTCGCGTTAATTTAGTGCGTGAGTATAAAGAACATTTATTAATCTGAGTATTGAAAATAAGCTATTCAAGTTCATGAATATTTATTTTTAATTGATTTTATTCACATTAATCTAAGTATTTAAAATAAGCTATTCAAGCTCATGAATGTTTACTATTTATTCGCGTTAATTTAGTCGGTGAGTATAAAGAACATTTGTTAATCTCAAGTATTAAATAAGCTGTTCAAGCTCATGAATATTTACATTTTATTCGCGTTAATTTAGTGAGTATAAAGAACATTTATTAATCTATTTATTTTAAAATAAGCTACTCATGCTCATAAATATTTACGATTTAATTTCATTTTATTCGCATTAATTAGTCGGTGAGCATAAAAATCTGGACTAGATTTAAAAGCCAACATAAGCATGTAAAATAACTAATATAATACAATTAATAATTATAAAGAGATTCAGATTATGGAAAATGTACACATTGTAATGAGTATAATACGGAGAAAGCATGGTGCCTGACATGTGATCCTGACATAACAATTCGAGAATGGACAAGTGGAAATAAGGATATCGATAATTGTATCAAAGGGTTTCAGCTTAGAATTAATAAATATGAATATATGATTGAATGGATTCCATTTGATAGACTAAATAATATTAAAAAAATTGGCGAAGGAGGATTTGGATCCGTATTTTCTGCGACCTGGTTAGATGGTACACGAAAAATTAATGGTGATCGCGGTAATTATACACGAGTATGTGAACCATCTAGCACTGTTGCACTCAAGACTTTATCTGGTTCCAAGGAAAATTCTCATGATTTTTTGAAAGAGGCAAGTTAAATCATTATACTATTTTATTAAAACATATTGAACTACAAATTTACATAGTTTGACAATCACGTGCATTGTGGATTATTCGGTAGTAGTCTTAAGATATATGGATTGACTCAAAACACTGAAACAAATGAATGCTTTATGGTATTTCAATATGCCG
>CAJVPY010004092.1:0-13075 GCA_910591965.1 Dentiscutata erythropus
TGGACAATTTTGGACAGTTTTGGACATGTCCAAAACTGTCCAATTAAAAAATTTAATTGGACATGTCCAATTCCCAGAACTGATAAATGACTTTATACTCACGTGCTGAATTAAATGATTAATTCGAATAAAATTTGAAGGGTATTACATAAGTATTTATGATCACGATTTGGAACTTATTTTGCTGATTTTAATTTCAGTAATTGGCAAATGAACTTTATACTCACTTACTAAATCAATACAATTTCGTAATGGTAAATAAGTATTAAACTCCAATGATTAATAGATGATCTTTATACTTACTTGCTGAATTAATTAAATGACGGATTTTATTTATTGGTAAGTATTTATGTAAATAAAGTATTGATGCGTGTGCTTGTTTTGCATTAATACGAATGAGTAATAAATGATCTTTATACTCACTTATTACTAAATTAATGCGAATAAATGATTTGAAAGGTATTACATAATGGTAAATAGTATTTATGCTCTTATACGTATTTATACTCACTACCTTCAATGATTAATAAATAAATTTTATACTCACCCACTAAATTAATGCATATAAAATGATTTGAAAGATATTACGTAATGGTAAATAAATATTTATGTTCTTACATTCGATGATTAATAAATGATTTTTTTACTCACTCTCTAATTAATACGAATGAAATGATTTGAGAGTATTACGTAATGATAAATAAGTATTGTATTCTTATTTTGAACTTTTTGCTGACTTTAATTCAAACAATTAATAAATAACCCCATACCCACTAAATTAATGTGGTAAATAAAAATTTGTTTTTGTGAATTGTTTTTCTAATTTCCAATGATTAATAAATGATATTTATACTCACTAACTAAATTAATGCGAATGCAATGATTTGAAGAGCATTATGTATAGTAAGCAAATTTTTATATTCTTGATTTATGAACTTGTTTTATTAATTTCAATTAATAAATAATTTTTATACTCACCGGCTAAATTATTTCAATAAAATGTTTTGAAGGATATTACGCAATGGTAAATAAATATTATCTTGATTTGTGAACTTTTATGAAAGATTAATAAATAATTTTATACTCACGAACTAAATTAATGCGAATGAAATGATTTGAAGAGTATTATAAAAGATAAATAAGTATTTATATTCTTGAGTTGCTCTTTATTTGTGAGTTTGTTTTGTTATTTAATTATAATGATTAATAATGGTCTTTATACTCACTTGCTAATTGGGTTATTTGATTAGTATAATGATAAATAGGTATTTGAGTTTTTGATTTGTAAACTTTCTTCGCTGATTATAATTCCATTGGTTACATTCTTTATACTCACGATCTGAATAAAATATTAATACAAATGAATAATTTGATGGATATTATAATAAATAAGTATTTATACTCTTAATTTGTCAATATATATTGCTAATAAATGAACTTCATACTCACAAACTAAATTAATGGGGTAAAAGTATTTTTATCTTTGATTTTGTTAACATGTTAATGATTAATGATCTTTATACTTACGTGCTAAATGATTAATGCAAAATATTTGATCGATGTAATGGTAAATAAATATTTGTGCTTATGATTAGTAAATTAATTTACTATTTTGATTTCAATGATTATTAAATAATCTTTATACTCACCGACTAAATTAATGGATTGCATAATGGTAAATAATCATTTTTATACCCTGGTCACTATATCAAGATCGCAGGGCATAAATCAGTTATACCCTGGGCACTATGTGTATAAGCGGGAATTTCATCCCGCTTATACCCAATTGCCCAGGATAAGACTATTACATGTTCTTTATTTGCGAACTTGATTTGCTTATAAATGAACTTTATACTCACTAACTAAAAATTAATGTAAATAAAATGATTTTGAAGAGTGTACGTAATAGTAAATAAGTATTTATCTTTATATTCTTGAACTGTAACCATGTTCTGCTATTTTAACCAAATAATAATAATTAATCTTTATACTCACTAGCTAAATTATTTTAATAAAATGATTTGAAAGATATTTCGCAATAGTAATTAAAGTTTGTGAATTGGATTGTTTATTTTAATTCAATGAACTTTATACTCACATGCTAAAATAGAATAATTAATGAAAATGATTTGAAGGATATTATGTAACAATAAATTAATATTTGTTCTTCTTGATATGAAATTGGTTTAATTTATTCCAACGATTAATAAATAACTTTATATTCACCCACTAAATCAATGCAGTAAATAAGTACTTGTATTCTTGATTTGCGAACTGTTTATCTAATTTTAATTCCAACGGTTAATAAATATTATTTGTACTCACCGACTAAATTAATGCGGATTAAATTTTTATGTTCTTAATTTGTGCATTTTACCAATTTTTTAATAAATTAATAAATAAGCTTTATACTCACAAACTAAAATAATGCGAATGAGTAATTTGAAAATAGTATTAAGCACTTTATCCTTAATTTTGTGAACTTTTGTTGATTTTAATCCAGATGAATTAATATACTCACAGACTAAATTAATAAGAATGAAATAATTTAAAAGGTATATATCACGTAATGTAAATAAATATTTTTCTAGGTTTATTAATTAGTTATGCTAAGTTAATTTCAATGATTAGTAAATAATCTTTGTACTTACATGCTAAGTAATAAAATAATTAACGCAAATAAGATGATTTGAAGGGTATTACGTGATTGTAAATAGGAATTTATGTTTTTATGGTGTACTGTTTTACTGATTTTAATTCAAAGGTTAATAATGATAATAAATGATCTTTATACTTACAATCTAAATTAATGCGAATAAAATAATTTGAAGTATTATGTAATGGTGAATGAGATCTTATTTATGAACTTTTTTTGCTGGTTTAATTCTAAGGATTAATAAACGATCTTCATACTCACTTACTGAATTAAATAATTTGAAGTATGTAATGTTAATAAGTATTCATGATCTTATTTGTGAACTTGTTTTTGCTGATTTAATTCTAAAGATTAATAAACGATCTTTATACTCACTCGCTGAATTAAATGATTTAATGCGAATGAAATAATTTGAAGTATTATGAAATGTTAATAGGTATTTATGGTCTTATTTGTGAACTTGTTTTTGCTGATTTAGTTCTAAAGATTAATAAACAATCTTTATACTCACCTGCTGATTGAAATTATTAATGCAAATAAAATAATTTGACGTATTATAATGGTAAATAAGTATTTATGATCTAATCCTAATGATTAATAAACGATTTTTATACTAACCCACTGAATGAATTATTAATGCGAATGAAATAATTGAAGTATTATGTAATGTTAAAATATGTATTTATGATCCTGATTTGTGAACTTGTTTTTGCTGATATTATTCCAATGTTTAATAAATGATCTTTATACTCACCCACTGAATGAAATTATTAATGCGGTGAAATGATTCAAAGGATATTATAGATCAGTAAATAAATAAAATGTTATTGATTTGTGAACTTATTTTGCAGCCTTTAATTACAATGATTTGTGTAAAAGATCTTTATACTCACAGACTAATTGATACGAATGAAACAATTTGAAGAAAATTATGTAATGACAATTAATTATTATATTCTCGATTTGCAAATTTACTCACAGGCTAAATTGATACAAATGAGATATTACGTAATGGTAAATAAGTATTTATGATCATGTTGTGAACTTATGCTGTTGATTATAATTTAATGGTTAATGAATGATCCTTATACTTACAAGCTACGTATATTTATACAAATGATTAGAATATTAATAAATTTAAATAGCTGATATGTAAATTAATTGATGCTTACTCTCTGATAATATAATTAAATTTTATAAGATATTCCAATTTTTAAAATAGAAAATTACAAAATATTATGATAAAATTAAGAATTAGCTTACTTTTTCATCCATTCCTTAAATTTATCATGATTTTCTTCCACGCCGATTCCGTAATAGTAACAAATAGCAGTTTTATAGATTCCATTAGGATTATTCATTTCTGCAGATTTTTGGTAATATTCAAATGCTTTGTGTTTATTCTTTTCAACTCCAATTCCTAAATAATAACAATAACCGACTTGATACATTATTCATGTCTGCAGATTTTTGATAATAAATGAATGCCTTATTTTCATCCTTTTCAACATCAATCCCATATTCATAACAATAGCCAAGCCTGTATATTTCACCCGAATCGTTCATATCTGCTGATTTTTGATAATTAGTAATATTCAGTTGAGTAATATCTTTAACTAATCGTTCTTCCGTTAAATCTTCATTTTCCATCTTGTTTTACAAAAAAAATAAAAGACAAATGCGTACTAATGCATCATGCTGGTACTGTGTATTTTAATTAACTACAGTAGGTGGCCTGTGTAGCATTAGCACTGCATACAACAAATGACGTAATTTGCTGCCAATGATTTTATTTGATTTTTCTACTTGTAAGGTAGACTTACATGTTACAAGATCCACGTGATATTCATTTGACATGTGAGATTAATCTGGCTTGCTCCAAGCATTCCAGAAAATGTACCAAAAGTAATTAATGAATTTATTAATAAATGTTGGAAAATGCTCAGCAAAACAAAAGACTGATTGTTGAAGAGTTGCATAATATAATACGTTTGTGAATTTTTTTTAAAAAAAATACTGAATTCTTGCACAAATTAAAAAATGCTGATGAAATGAAGAAAAAATTTTAACGTCTGACATATCGGCACTAGAATGATAATGTTAGCAGACAATTTGATTTTCTACCATTTAAAAATAAACGAGTGATAATGATTAGTTTACAATCCTGATATTGTTTCTTCAAATTTTTTACCATCTATATTAAAGATAACAAATTAGAGCAGGATAATAGTGAAAGTTTGCTAGCTGAAATTCAATAAATATAAAGAACTTTGATTCTTATAAAACATCAGCTCATAATCAAAAATTCAATGAGAAGATTAATGTTGTTAATAATTTTCATGAGTATTGAGTTGAAATTTACAAGATATTTCCAAAAAATTTGCTACGTTGGGTATGCTAAGAAATTATCTGCTGTAGGATGAAAATAAAACATTCGTTAATTGCTCGTATTATGAATCATTTTGATGAACTATATATTGTTGGTACTTTTATTTAATGGGATGGGTTGAAAAATATGAACAGAAGGCATTATTTTTTCAAATATCTGTAGAAGACACTCATTTAGTTATCAAAAATCAGTGAACATGGGACTCATTTGTTGATATCTAGTGTTGAATATTGTTATCATCTTAATGGAATTAATTTTGATGAGGTAAAGCTTTTATTTATTTTCAAAAGGTCTGCTAAACTAGGAATTATTGAAGAAAATATAATACAGTACTGGATTTTGTTATCAAGATAAAGATGATGCATATTTATTATCAAAAATCCGCTGGCTTCCAATGTAGGTATTGTTATGAAAAAATATTGGTATTGAAAAGGGTTAACTTAAAGCATTCTTTTAATACTTAAAATATGTAGACATAAGGATGTAATGGAATACATAATGTTGTCTATTATTATGATAAGGAATTAGAGTTGAAAAGGGATAAAAATAAGGCATTATCAGAAATCTGCACTTTATTATAGTAAAATTGATGTTAAGATAATGAATTATTTATTATCAAAATCTGCTAATATAAATCATGTTAAAAGAACATATAAACGTTGATTATTCTAAAATTTAAAATTTTTATTTTAATTTTCCAAAATTTTATTTGAGCTTTAAATTCTGAATTAAATGTAAATTTTTAATTTTTAATTCCAAGCTTTTGAAGTCGTTTAATTTTTAAAATTTTAACTTTTTAACTTTAAAATTTATACTTTTAATTATTTTAAAATTTCACAGTGAACATAAAATTTCTGAATTTTTAAATTTAAATTTTAAATTTTTTAAACTTAAAATTTTTAAATTTTTTTTTTAATTTTAAAAAATTATACTATTGACCCAAATAAAAAAGCACCGTAAATTTTGTTATATGTCGATCTTATCGGGATGCGCAGCTTTTTTTTCACGTCTCATCAGGAGCAATAAGTAAATAGTTTTTTATATTATAATCTATTGAGTTTTTATGATAATTCATGAATTATGATCGACACAATTGACGCAGCAAACCTAAAAAATCAAGTTCACACCTTATCATTATCTTGTAATACATATAATTAAGTGAAGTGAGAAGTATGTGACCTATTAGGAGTAACACTAATTTCCCAAATCAAATTTTTATTAACACTAATTTCGAACTTAATCTTTTTTTCTTTAAAGATCATTCCAAATCAACAAAGACGACTGACATTTTATGAAGATGCCCAAAAAGTAATAAAAAAACAAAATCTATAGATAAAATTTATCAACGTTATACCTGCGCTCATAATTTTTATACTTTTTACTGCCTATGGTACAGTATTAACTAGGGATGTTATCTTAAATTGGTTGGTTTGTGCTGTGCTCAAAAACTCGGTAACCACTGTTTCTAAGCATATACAATAAACTGTGTTTCAAACTTTGTTTATACAAATTTATTAATGATCATTTTGCTAAACATGCTAATCTGAAGCATGTTATTACTATCGCTATTTATTAAATATATGAATTGTTGCTATTTACGGTATATGGTTTACTTTTGCATGTTATTATCCATATCCCAGTTAAAGACATGTAAGTTCGTATAACGCTCAAAAATACATCGGAAAATTTAAAACCCCCAAAGTAGAACAAACTATCATAAATGATTATGATCAAATATATAAGTTTTCACATTTCTAGGGTCGTCTAAAGCCAGATATACATCATGTGGTTTTTAATTTACAAATTTGTTAGTAATAAACTAGATGTAAGACCGGGGATGTTAAAAAACATGATTGTTTAATTTAAAACTGCTTTTAAATTACATTCTGACATAATTATAATATGCAACAATTGGTTTATTTAACTAATTTCGTAAAAATACAACTTTATCGTTATCTCTTTTTAAAATATAAAATTATAAACCTCCATTAAAAGAAATTCACTTGACCTTAACAAAAGTTACGGAAACTGCGCCTCAACTACTGTGGAGAGGACTTTGTGGATTTAGTCGCTTGATTAAAGGATCACTTATATGGATGCAAAAAGCTTTCGAAAAGCATGAAAAATTTATTAAATAGTGAACGGATAAAATCTTGTTGCAATTTAAGAATTCAAAAAGGAATGGAGATTGAAGATAACAATAATTAAATTTATAGTTTGCATTAAATTAAAAAGAGCGTACAAATAAAACTATATATATATAAATAAATACGTGTAGTTAAGCTGTGCAATTCTTGTAAATATATAATAACGAAGGTTTATAAAGTGAATATTTTTTCTTTAAAAGTTATCTATATCAAATTTGGTGAATCGGCATTTTAGCACTAAATTTTAAGTTTTAGTCTCAGCGTTAATGTTTTAAAAAGTTTTTTAAAAAGTTTTAAACCATCTAAAAAAACCGTTCAACCCGTTTTTTTTTCATCCCTATGTAAGACCAGTCGTTTAATAATAGCAAGTTAAATAATATAAATCCAATGATATGCTGTTTAAAATTATCACATATGTCCACAAGCTATAATATATAAAAATGTATAAAATTATGAAATATAAAGCCTTTAGAGGTAGTATAGTAATTATCACGGTGAATTTATGAAATTAAGTTAAAATTCAGACATCAAATCTAAGCACTTGATCCAAATTTAAATATTAATTACATACTAAATTAATGTATTAATCAATTAATGTATACCCGAAAAAATTTTTTGGACTTGTCTTTGTCTGACTACACAGATGTCCCAGTAGGGCAATGAAAAATGCACCAATAGATGTTCTAACCAGTGATGTCATGGATATGTCCATGTCCATAGACTGTCCATGGACATGGACTGTCAATGGACATAATAAAACTATATAGTGTCCATGTCCATGTCCTTGTCCATGGACCATATATGTCCATATGTCCATGAACAGGCATGTACACTGTCCATGTACAACACTGGTTCTAACTAATCAAAATAATCAAATATGTGCATGTTTTAAAGTAAAGCTTTACATTGGGTTATGGCTGAAATAAGAGCCTATATTATGTCAGAATTTTGCAAAGAGTTTATATTAGTATGTAGAAAGTGGTTTCATAGGCAGCTTTGAAATCTGATTGGTACATTTTTCATGGTTCTACCAGATTATTTAGATCAACGCATCTGCTTTTGGTGCAGTTCTTTTATACAGTATTTGTTCTACATCATGTTTCAGAGTAGGCTGTCTTATGCATCAGATTGAAATGAATAATATGAATCTATGATAACTGAGACAAAAAAAATATTATAGTGTTTGAATTCTTTACAATAACATATGCTATTTCAGTTAAACAAATTTAGAAATTTGTTTAGTTCGCACACCGAAAGTCTAGCATCAAATAAAGTGCAAATTTTTTTATTTCATAAAAATTATCAGGGCATGTTTCTATTTTCATCGCTATGTTAGGCCATGCTAAGTTAATTTTTCAATTTGTATAGCTTGGTGTTTCAAAATTCCAGTCGGTGGGTCAGTTTTTTTAAAAAAAATCTACTGTAAATCAATAAATTCATGTTCATATCTGAGGCCATGCAAAATTAATATTTAATTTTTCATAACATGATCATAAAATTTCGAATTTTAGGTTTTTTTTAAAAAAAAATTGGGTCAGTGGGTTATGCAAAATGAAAAATTAACTTTACATAGCCAGATTTTTAGATCCTGCATATTGTCAGCAATCCTGATCAAAGTACTAAATTCCAATCTTAAAAAGCTGTTGGAATGATTTTATAACATGAACTTTCTCATCCTAATACTAACCTTGAAGAGCTGTTAGAATGATTATTTTGCTTTAATTATTCGATTTTCATGTACAGTCATCGGCAAAAGTAATGCCTGATTTTTTTATTAAATGAATTTGCAACAAAATACATGATTTTTTTTCATGTTTGCAGTATATACATAATAAATTTTTTTTTTGTCTAATCCAATACTTGCAATGCCCACCCTCTTCTTCGAATACTGCTTCGATCCTTCTTGAAACTGAGTTTACAGACTCCAAAAAAAACGACTTTTCTAATTTTGATCACTCTTTAATTAGGGCAATTTTGAAATTGTCTACTTCTCTTGAAAAATCTTGTCAGCACTGAATATTATCTTTAATACCTTTCAAACATTTTGATCAGATTTAGATCAGAGATCTTGCAGGCCAGACCAATTTAGGTATTTTTTTTCTTTTAAACCAATCGGCTACTTTATGTATTGGCATATTGTCTTATTGAAAATTATTTTTGCACCTACTAACAAACAAGATGCTTTAGCTCTTTTATAAAATGATACTAAATGGTCTTCCAGGACCTTAGTATATTTTTTTTTATTAATTTTTTGTTTTGGCCCTTTAAACTCATCAAAAAAACAAGATGACCCTTGATCCCGGCAACAAAACAACTCTACATCATTACTAAACATCTACCACTCTTAAAACTTAGGGTTAAGCACTTATTTTTATACCTTTCACCTTCAAGATGCCATACTCTAATTTGATGCAATTGTTTACTAATCTTGGCAAACATTTTATCAGAAAATATTATATGCCACCAATCATAGGCACTATACAATAGATATTTTTGCATTATTTAAACCTTTTCTTAATATTTTTGTCTATAAGAAATGGCTTCTTTGCTGCTACACAATATTAAACACCAAAGCTTCATAAAGCTCAAGAAGCAGTTCTCAAACTGCACTCAAGCTTTAAATCATTGACAAGGACACACAAAGGCTTGCATTTTTCTTTCAGGGCCACTTCTATTAGAGCATTTTTTTTTGCAATTTTGAGAGTGTGGGTGCGGTCTTCCACACCTTGGCAAATTTGTTATTTTCTTGGTTCTCTGGTACTTGGTAAGAAATCTATGAATTGTGGTGAGTCATATCCCAAGTTTCAGTAAACTTTTCAAAAATTTATGTTCATTTATTTTTCTTTTTGTAATTTACTATAATCATATGATCTTTAGCAACTGATCATATTACATTGGCTGGCTTAGCTGGCTAACATTACTACATTATATGATTTTTGTATAATAACAAACAGGAACACAGAAATTGTGTGATTTGGTATAATTTATATAATTTTAATATTAGATGTATTCACTTTATAAATGTTACCAGTTTGATTTGATCTGTATATTTGACTATTTTAAAAACTGATTATAATAAACTAAATGAGCTAATAGTATAGTAATATATTCAAGTGAGAAAAATTAATTTTTAGTAGTTTGTGAAATAAAAATTTCTAGTAATATATTGAAGTGCAAAATTAATTTTTAGTATGTCAAAGTGTAAAATAAATTATAAAATATATTTCTTATAGTATATTAAAGTATAAAAAGTATAAAATAAATTTTTAGTATGTCAAAGTATAAAATAAATTATGAGATAAATTCTTATAGTATATTAGTATAAAAAGCATGAAATTAAATTTTTAGCAGTGTGTTAAAATGTTAAATAAATCAATTTTTAGTAGTATGTTAAAATGCAAAGTAAATTTTTAGTAGTATGTTAAAATGTAAAAAGTATATTAATAAAGCATAAAATAAATGGTTTTGTTTTTAAAAAAAAAACTATTTTTTCAAAAGGGTCTAAAAAGAATTAAATTGAACAGTAGAGTACTTGAATTTAATAATCATTTTTTATAGAGATAATAACAAATTTATATGTAGATTTTGCCATTATAGTGTTAATTATATTATTTGTTCAAAATAATAGCATATATTGAAAGTAAAGATTATAAGCAAAAAAGCAGCTATAGAATATACAAACCCAATGTGGCAATTAATACCTACAACAACTATATAAGATGCTGAATCTAAAAAAGGCATTGTATCAGATTTGTAAAAGTATTAGTTGAAGCAAATATTCCACTTGAAAAGGCTAATAAATTATAATCTTGGATTAGAGAAAATGTTAAAGAAGAAGGTGTAATACTAGCCACAGATACATTATAAAGAGAATATTTATTTATCATTTTTGGGAAAAGTATTACAGATTTTAAAAATTTCTTTAAAAATAAAAAAGTATCAATAATTGTTAATAAGACATCTGATTTATATGCTCATAGTGTTGTAAATATTCTTTTTCTTATCATAGTATAACTAAATTAGTTGAAGTAGATTTTTTGACTCAAGTTAATAATAGAACAATTGGTGAATTAATTATTCAAATATTGGTCCAATAGTCTATAACTTTTGAGTATTACAATCTTATTGCTTCAGACTTTGCCGCGTATATAAAAAAGTATTATCTGAAATTTTAAATTACTTTTACTACAATTAGTGCATAGCTCTTGTTTAGAACATATTATGAATCTAATTAAAAGGCTTGGATTTCTATTGAAAAATTTAATTTAGTAAGAACATTTATTAATTATATTAAACAAATACTAGTATATGCAAAAGCATAATGAGATCACTATATGTATTATCTTTAGTATAATAGAGTTATTGTGTCAAAAAAAGTTTTACTTCTATTTGAAACATGTTACAATTCTTGGTTCTAAATAGCCTTTTATGTTAATGAGCATTTTGATTTGATTTATACATTCTATCAACAAGAAGCAATCAAGAAATCTATTAATGAAATTGCTACTATATTTAAAAATATTCAATCAAATAGCCTTTGTAACCATATTTATCAATCGTAGACAGGGTTTTCTTTTTATATTTATAGCAAGGAAAGTATCTTCTTTTTATTAACTGTTTTTATTACAAGCGAAGAGTCAATTCTAACATATTTCTCTATATTTATACCTTCTAATTACACAAGAGTGACTTCATTATTTAAGCATAACTATGACTAATTTAATTTATTTACAATCGCATAAGGATTACTATACTATTGCAACATAGTAATGCAACTCCAGCCTTCATATCATGTGTCATAAGTTTGTTGGCTTATCTTCTCTTGTATTACGTACCAATCTCCATCATTTCATGTTTCACATGGCATATGCATCATGTAACAAGATTCTATACCTTTACAGCCTTATTCAAATTTTTGCGGTTTATCACTATTAAAGCATAGTTTCTTGTTTTAACCCTAGATTTTTTTTAAAAAGAAAAAGAAACTGTATTTCCTTTCATGAAGCTCACTTAGATCAACTTGGCCAATTTTTAGTTATTAACAAGAATTTTGTTAATTTTGGAGTTGATTTAAATATATTAATTATCTCACTTAATTTTCAGCCTAATGATTTTATTTCTATTTTTCAAAGTGAATTTGAAAAAGCTTATCATAAATAAGAAACTCATATTATAAATCATTCTGCTTATTCTCATTTTCAAGATTCTTAAATTTTTGATCTACATTTTATCTGTTTTACTGCAAATCGAAATCTTCTATTTTACAAATTTATTTCTAAACTAGAAAATCTATCTACTAGTTTAATTCAAGAATGGGCTATATATATTAATTTAAATTTAAAAAGAGTTGAATTCAACAACTTGCAAGAATTTTAAAATAAAACAGCTCATTTATTATCTAAATTAAATTTAATTGCTAAAAATTATATTTGGTTATCTATATCTTCCTGTTTTATTGAAAGAAGTTTTTCTAATTATAATAAAATTTTGGTGAATAACAAACAAAATTTAGTAAAATATTAAATATATTGTATTTTAATAACAATAGCAAATACTTTAAGTATAAAATTTTTTTATCTTTATTGTGTTTAATGATAAGTAATTATAAATAAATTGGTTTTTTATTTAGTTGAGTGCAGTTTTTTATAGAAAATTAATGAATAAATTATAAATGTAAGAACTTTTATTTAGTTGAGTGCAGTTTTAAAAATTTAGATAATGGTTAGGGTCCCATAGCCTAGTGGTCTAGGCGCCTAACCCTCCACAGACGAGGTCAACAGTTTGATTATAGCTGGTGGTAATTAATTTAATTAGTTATCTCTGTAACCTACAGGAGCTTTCGAATGCGAAACCCTGTGACGATAAGACCATGTGAAGTACTTA
>CAJVPY010004093.1:0-13072 GCA_910591965.1 Dentiscutata erythropus
AACTGTGCAGAATTAATTAATTTTATTCGCAGAATTGGTATTTTAGCACGGACGGAATTGACCCAATAGCACCGCAGGCCCTGATACAATCTGATTTCTCGCGTTTCTGCCAATCACCAATAAAAATAATCAATTTTTGCATTCTGACGTAACAAGTAAACAATTCGCGTATATAACAACAAAAAAAAAAAAATTAAACAACTTAATTTCTTTTCTTTTTACAATCAAGATACTTTATGTCGTAGGGTTTTGCAAATGCCGGCATGTGCCCTATTAGAACGCACGGGCATGGCACTATGTTTTAATAATAATACATTAGCTGATAAGCTGATATAGTTCTTCTAGACTATTCTTAGGGGCGAACCTTCATGGTAGTTATGTTAGTCAGTTGTTTGCTAAGTGTAAAATGGTATGAATTTTGTAGATTAGCTTATTTAAAGGAATAAGCTCCTGTCCAACCAATTCGTTTATTGGGTTTATCTCACAAGTTTTCTTTTTTTAACTATACGGTAAAGGTTTGCTTTTTATTTTGTCTTACTCGACAATGATGAAAAAGAAGACCTTCATCGTGTTATATCAGTCCCTGAAGAAAGGATACAGATTTTAAAGGACAATACTTTTTTACAGGTAACTTGTCTACACCATTTACACAATCCGCCAAAACTATGGGTTAACCTAGGGATGTTGACGATCTAGTCTGATATGAACTATATAATCTTAAGACTTGGTCAGTCTAGACTAGTTGACATATGGGAATCCAACAGCAATAAGGGGACAATGGGCCAAAAAATTTTTTTTGAAAAATCAATTTCTTGAAAAATTAGAGTAATAAGCATATATAATTTTTATAAGATTACGAAGGCAAAATTTTTGGCCCATTGCCTCGTTGCTATGGAGTTCCTATATGTAAATACAAGTTTGGAAATTTTCATGACAAAATGTGGAGAAACATTCTTAACGAAGTACAACCGAGAATGGTAACGAAAGATAACATAGTGGAAGAAGTCAAAAATCTACCTAGGGATGGTAACCTTTTTCGAAATGAGAACCTTTTTGTGGACCCTAATTAACCAAATGATCAAACAAACCGATTTAAACCAGTAAGCTCTATGGTTGTTACAAACCATAGCGAACGCTTTGGCTCAACCACAGGAACCCCAGACAGAAATAAAGGAGTGAAATGTAGTAAAAATTCCTACCTGTCGAATTGTTGGAATTAGTCACACGGGCTTTCGAAGCGAGGATCAAGGTGGCTTACTGTAATAGTCCGAGCTGGTCTGTCTTAATCGTGATCTATTACTGTATTAGCCTAGACCAGACCACATAGAATTCGTAGGTTAACAGCTATATGAGTCACCGCAGGAGGGATTGTCGCCAAGATTATAATTTGAGAAATAAGTACCATACCTTCTACTTTAGTTTATTCAATCTCAGATTAGGACCATTGACTATTGGCCGGTGGCCAAACATATGGGCGAAAGGCTAAAAAAAACGAAAAAAACACTGATTTCATGTGACCAGCCAATCATATCCTTTGTACATGATTCGGCATTTAATTTTACACATATTGTATACCCGGGTGTTCTAAAAGTCACTCAACAATCCTTGTTTTTATACTGGGTGAGTGAAAAGTAGCTGCTTTTTTCAATCTATGATTATCATTAGTAATCATTGCAATAAATTAAAATTTATTATAATTTATTGCAATATTTACTAAACGTTAAAATGACAATCTGTGATTGAAAAAAAGTCATTGTCTAACTACTTTTCACCCACCTGGTATAGAGACACAATAATGATCATTTGTGCGAAAATATTACGTATTGTGATGTTATCATAGGGATTTATATTAATAAAAATAATTAATAATTATTGCATTACAATAATATTTTACATAAATAGTCATAACTTATATAATATATATATAAACAGAAATAGTCATTATTATGACTTATATAATATATATAAACAGAGGCTGTTGAGTGACTTTTAGAACACCCGGGTGTATATGTTGCCCCAATTGAAATTGGGATGGCCTATATGTGTGTCAGTTTGCTAAAATTTACATAAATGCCTGGCCTAAATTAATTTGTTTATGCTGGTAATTTGGGCCAATTAATATTTAGGACAAATTGACATCTAGGCACAACATATACTGTATACAGTTTTTTTTTAATACTAAAACAGCACTCTGAAGTTTGAGGCCTGATTTCAAATGTAAGCTCTAATAATTATATATCATAATCAATAACCTTAATCAACTAGTCGACTTTAGTTGATTATTGTCACGACAAACTAAAGTCGATTCTTCGCGATCACTCTCTATATAATAGTTGTAGGGAAAATTCAAAAAATTTTCAGTGAAATCGATTTTTCGATCCGAGCCGGATTATATAAAATCAGAACCGAAAAGAATATAAATCAAAATATTTGTGAAAAAATTATGCAATGTTTACAAGCATGCAGATTTTGGCAGTTATATTTAAACTAAAAAAATGCTTATCATTTGCGGATATGCAGTAAATTTTGCATGTTTTTAAAAATATGTTTTATGGACATTATTGTGGTGCTTTTTTCGTTAAAGTAATCGAGCCAAGAATCCCAATTTGGGTATTAATGAGTGCAGTCCAGGTCAGTTTAATTATACATCGATCGATATGTTGTTTATAATTTAGTCCACGATAATTATCTCATCTAACAATAATTATGTAGTTTATTGATGTGTTACATATTCTCTTTGTTATTTTTAACATTGAAAAAGGTATATATAAAATTGATATGAATTGATATTCTATTGTTAAAAGTTTGTTGAAAACTTAGATATTAAAAACTTAATTATTAATGATATTTCATTAGTCGCAATTAGACATGGATATACGATTAGCGAGGAAATAATCTCTGCACCTTATTCGCACTCGCTACTTGGTGCGACAATCTGGAGTTTGGTTGCTGGCTTGTGGTATCACTTTTTCTCTGGTTTCGGAGGTGGTAACAAGGTTACCCTTCTATTTTGCTTACTGGTGCTTTCTCACTGGCTTGAGGACTTGGTGGTCCATGATAAGGGTAAGGATCCTATCTTTTTAATACAATTTATGCATGTTTAAATAATCACTATTCTACCAAATAATAGATTTGCTACTATTCACCTTTGACAATGCTAAGCCAAAATACGGATTTGATCTTTATAAAAGTTTTTTATTTAGCCAATTATTAGAATTCGGCTTATTATTTTCTTCATTTTATTACTATCTTAAAAACACCAAGATTGATTCAAAAAATTCTTCGAATTTTTGGGTAAAGTGGAGTGTGAGTGCTGTAGTCGTGGACTTTATAATAAGTCACTCTACATCATATATCACACCGCCAAGCATCCTATTTTTATGCATTACGATGTTAACTCTTCAATTTAAATCTTGTTATCTTGCTAATCAATTAGATAAAGTTAGAACTCCGATCAAAGAAAGTACCAATTAATATTCATGCTAAAAATACGTTGACATCTTATTTAAGTCGTATGAGATTTATTCAAATCTTGTTCAAAGTGTTCTTTTAATCAATATTAATTTAGTGTTTAAAATAAATCATGAATTCATCATATTATTCCAAGAATTTATTAGTGTACATTTCGAAATTGTTAAATATATTTATATATTACAAAATTACACAAAAGAAAGTTCAGATCCTATTTCGTGGTTGCTTGAGCGATGTAAGCATCTAATTCTTGTGCAATGATTTGATTAGCACATTTGCTTCTTATTTCTCTGTTGTTTTGATAAAATATTACATTAGAGACAATTCTACTATAAATTTCAATGAATGTATAAAATCGTACCGCAGTAACTGAATATCCTTTAGCGCGAGTGCTTCTTGAGCTGCGGCCCTGAAGTCTCCTATTTTTATATACAAGCCGGGTCGAACTGCCGGTTCACATTTTTGAATGTATTTAGCAGCTTCGCTTTGTTGTGTGGCCTTAATACACTCCTCAACAAATGGCTGAAATAATAGATTAATTAATTTGGGGAATATCTAAAATACAAGCATTGAAAATAATATCCAATTTTTTTTACTTCATATCCGATAGGCGATTTCTTTGACTTTGAAAATCGATCCAACTCATCCCAGTCTCTCATTTCGACTAAAGCTTTTAATTTGATCCACCAGAACCTAATTAAGTAGTCGATACAATTACAAAATTTTTCATACACATAAATATCCCTAGAAAAAAATTTGATAATCACAAACCGTTTATCAGGAATTTTAAAGTCTGATTTAAGCTTATTTGCTTTGCTATGCTGATTTGCGATAATACACTTGTGAACTGTCTCACTCAAAGGTAATCCAATCAATCGTTGATTCATTTCTTTTTCTAATTGAGATTGTGATTGTAATAATTTGATATTTTCGTCAATAGCCTAACATGTAAGAAATGCAAGAAATGTAAGAAATGCAAGAAATGTAAGAAATGCAAGAAATGTAAAAAATGTAAGAAATGGTTGGGACGATCGACGAACAAGAGCAAAAAAAAAACAGACAATGTACCTTCGCTTCAAAAGAGTGCTCTTTATCATCTTGATACCACTTCAATGCAACCTTCAGCTTATTAATTCTTTCAGTCAAATCCTAAAGCATGAGATTTTTTTTTTAGATAACGTAAGAGAAATCATTAAATAATTAATTATAAATGCTTACCCTTTGATTATAACTCTCTAATATTGCTATATTAGCACTTTCTACTCGTCTGTCATCTTGATAATAGAAGTCATTTAAAAGCTTCAAGTCTTGCTGCTTGCAATATACTTCCAGTAAATTACAAGCCATAGGTTTATTGTTGATGATTCTGAAAAATTCACCAAGTGGAAGTTTTCTCTTGAGATGAAGCATTACTAAGTAAACTATTATAAAATAATATAATAAATAATGATTGACAGTAACCCTTTTTTGAACTATGATTTATTTTCGATTCGTACCTAAATCAGTATCACCGCTTTCAATCGCCTTTATTAGCGCTAACTCATCCTCTTGCATGCTCATAAGTAGAGGTACTTGATCAGCTGCACGTGGCTCATAATCGAGTAACTAAAAAAAGGATATATAATTTAGACTAAAAATTTAAAAAGAGAAAAGTTATAATTAAAATCATAGTATATACTCTTGTTGCTAGCTTTGGTTGCCCAACTTTATGAGCAGTTCTCGCAATTTCAGCATAAGAAAGACCGGGTTTGTTAGCCAGCTTCTCTACGATCATCCGGCAAATCGTTTCCTCATCATCCGTAGATTTTTTAATCTATAGAAAATTGAATATATATTGTGAGAGAAAGATCTGTAAATATTTTATTCTATTATAAATGAAAATTGAATATGTATTATGAAGTAAAAGAACATTGCTTGCCTTTGAGCAGGCCCAATGTATGAGAACTCGATCTGTTCTCGTCTTTAAATATTCACAAATTCTTAATGCTAGCAAATGATGATGGCGGTTTATCAATCTATCGATCAATGCATCTGGTGTAATGCGTAAATATCTATAAAAATTTTTGATAAATAAATTATCTTTCATAGACGCGAATGGTTTAAAAATAAATGATATTAACTGCGTATAAGTTATTGGTATTCCAATTTCGAAATATCGTACAGAATTTAACACCCTCACTATTTGGCACATCTCTACGAAGCGATCAGAGTTATATGATTCGAGAAATGTTTTGCCAAATGCTGCTGCTTTAAGTAGACTTCGTTGCCGAACTGCGCTAAATTCATGACCTGCGGCCTCAATACAAGCATCAACGGCATCAGCAAGTTCCGGACGAATGCTTCGTATATTTTCATCAGCTTTTGGGCTCCGTTTCTAAAACATAATTATTTGAAATAATGAGAACATTATTTTTGTTTTAAAGTTTGGAACCGACTAAAACCGATTAAATCCGGTTTCATAAAACAAGTCCAAAGTTCTAGATTAGACATTAAGTTGCATATTTCCTTACGTCAAAGTGCTCTAAAGCGTCGTATAACATTGCCGCTGGATCTGTGGAACCTATTTTGAAAATTTCTTCGGTAACATCTACAGAATATCAAGTGTCTCAGCTTGCAATGTTTCATCAAAAATAAGAAAAATGATAAAAAGTATATATATATATATAAGACATACTTGGAACTTTTTGTAAAAATTCACATTTATCGCTACTAATTATGCGAACACCATCTATCTCGGGAATTAAATGTATGTCATCATCATAAGGATATCTAACCCAATCGCCAAATGGACCAACCATTAAAAGAAGTTGATCCCAATATAGAACAACCGAATCAGTACCGCACCTATGTATAAAAATTTGTTTGATTCCGTAAAAATTAATTAATTATCTATAGAATTAATGTCTGACATAGCAATAATAATTGTAATAACAATATTGTGATAATAATTGTCACGGCTGAAGCTGAAAATTAGGGATCCCGATTTAAAAATAACCCTAAACCCTAATCTAATTATTAAAAAAAAAATGCTAAAAAAAAATGCACTCCGAAAATTTTTGAAAATTTCATATTAAAATAGTTAAGCCGTGACAATAATTATTGTTATTACTATTATTACTACAGTCTTTTATTACTATATTATTACTAATGGTTTTCCTACCAGACCAGCTGTTGAGGTGGTACTTGTGACTTTGTGGGAAACTCTGAAAGATTCTTTGAAAAATCGGTGGAGACAACCATAAGTTTACCTTCATTGGTGAAGAGAGCTAAAAATTTGCCATTTGGAGATACATCCATCCTGGTAAAGGGACCCTGCAGAAGATTCTAAAAATACAAATTATTTTAAATATTAGTTATTTACGATATTGATTGAAAGCTTGTTGTATAAAAAAAAAAAAATGTATTGAGCACTTACTTGATTCTGAGACTCTATCACATCAACAGTCAGGATCGTAGAGCCTGTAGCTAAAAGTACTTCCACATGACGGCTGAGTGTGTATTGAGGTGGAATTAATGTCCAACTATGAGGTGGTTCGTTCAATCCTTGTGGAAAATGCAATGGCTTGTTAAGCTTTTAATAAATTATTTATCAAACTCCATAACAAATTTACCTGGATCAGCCATAAGTCGTGGCCTAGGTTCTTCAAAATTTGTCAGAGCAATCAGCTTAAAATTCCCGGTCAATGCTACTAGACCGGTTCCCCAAATCTGACAATCGATAACTGAATGATCTTTGGCTTCCTACAAATAATGTAATATTTATAATAATACATCAAATAAGCAAGTATTCACGGTTCTGTAAATACAGTAATATAATTGTTAATACCCACTTTGCCAAGAGAAAATCCGGTAAAATCACCATGAATATCATACAATCTTATAGTACCATCTTCCAGAACGACAACCAATTGTTCAGCATCGGTCCAACCCATTTTAATAATACGACCTTTGTCCCACTATAATATAAAATCAACTAAATCAGAAAAGTTTCGAGAACCCATCAAATAGATTAAAAATATCCTACCTGTAACTGCTCCATTAATTTTCCGGCTGACGTATAAAGATAAATGGTAGGTTTAACAGGCTGCTGCTTTTGCAATGTTAAAACTTTTTTATCATCACGAATCATTGCTACAAAGTAAAAAAATCAAAGTCTTTTAAAACAAAATCGCGTAATTTTTTTTTTTCCTTAAAAAAAAAAATCTAGCATGTATTTATACATTCGTAGAAATTACCTATTGGTCCTCCGTATGAAGCACCGGCTATCATATATTTTGACAAATCCATGTGCTTCCACAGCATCTTATATACTTCTTGCTTCCTAAAGCATTAAAAACACGCGTATTAAAATGAGCGTCAGTGACTTATCGACAGTATAATTTTTTGTTTCACAACGGTTACCTGTAGAAGCGATCTTGCAATTGGTCCCAATCGGTTGCTGGGTGAGGCGACATACTTGCGATTCTAAACAGCGATCCTGAAGGAATTAAGACTTGATTATATATAATTCAACTTTAATTATCCAGTACAGTTTAAAACTACCGGGAAGACGTTCATATGATTTCTACCGAGTAACTTTTTTGTGATTGGTTAATTTCATCTAGGAATAATTTTTTGTGAAGCGACGGACTTGCACTTTGATGACCGAAATTACGTTTTTGATAAATTAATAATAAAACTATCAGAAACGTAGTTTGGCATTTTCCGGATGTTACGCCCCAGAAAATTTTGATTAGCTATAGAATTTTTCAGGCAATATTCTCTTGGCGAGTATCAATATTTATCGTTATACATGTATGAAAGTTTAAAACTCCGGGCTTTTACTGGGTTCCAAAAATTTCTCTACACCCTTTTCGATTTGTAAGGAATTAGATGTCCCAGAGTTTATCTAAGGATCGATCCTAGTTTTTTTTATATATGCTCTATATGAGCTTGAACAAATTTTATTTGTTAAAAGACTTGGTGAATCAAATATTCAGGTGTTAAAAGCTATCGTTTTATATGATCGCAAATTCAAATTAAGTATGAGTTGCGCTAATATTCTGTGCGTATCCCAAAATATGATACTGCCATTTAAAATTTTTTACTTCAAGTTCTCTTTTACTATACTCGTTACTTTTTTTATCGAATAGATATCTATTCAAATAAAAAAATTGTAAAGATGGGCTGTTTTAATACGTAAGACCCATATATCAGAATTAAAAATATTTTCTATCAATTCAGAGATTTCACTTAGTAAGATGTTTCTAATTAGCAATAAGATTGCATTTTTCTTTATTTTGTGATAACCTTTGTTCCAATTTCGAAACCCTAGATTTGAGTTCGATATTCTCGTTTATAAGTTTACAATCTGTTTTATTTTTTCTATCTTGTTTCTTTAATCTAGCCTTAAATTCAGTATTCTCTTCTATAATCTGCTTAAATTTTGTATTTTCTACTTTTTTATAAGTTCAGTAATCTCAACTGTAAGTTTGGAATTTAATTCTCTTAACAAAAGCAATTGTAGTTTGTAAATCTGCTATAGTTTTACATAAAATACTAATATATTCAAAATAAAAACTTTAATGTCCAAATTTTTAAAAGTTCTTGATCATATGCAAGTTAATAGATATTGATAAAATAAATTCATGAAATACACACTTATGAAATAAGGACGCAAAAGTAAACTACTTATGCAATATATGCATTGAAATCAGCCACCAAGGCCAGTGTTGTAGATATTAAAAAATAAAATGAAATATACACATAGATATATTTTAAAAACATGAGTTTTTTTGTTTAGTTAACCTTCCGGTTTTAATATTTTTCCTAGGTCTTTTTTGTTCCAGTTCTTCCTTAGGCGGTGATGAGTTGGATTAATATTTCAAGATGGATGTATGCCGATATATTCATCGAGGCCGTTGATATTAATTGTAAGAATACCGTCATGATACCACCCTACTTGTCGTCTATCTTCGGGAAGTTTCAATGGAATTTTTTGATGTGAACAAATAAACAAACTATATATATCTGATATAGTATGCAATAAGTATGAATATCCGTTACGATCATAATGTTTCTTAATGTTAATAGTAAACGAACTAAACATTTAGTATGTAATGTGTGAGGTGTTAATGGAATTTCAGAATGGAAATATCTTGGTATCCCAGCGAGATTCTTTACGAGAATGTTGAGAAGAACTCTTCTGTTAAACTGGCTTGCTTCATCCTTTTTAAAAAGAATGTTAATATTTAACAGTAAATTTTGAGTGGTAATGATGATAACACTTGGTGAGTTATGGGATTTGGCAATTTTGACCAAAACTTTGGCAGTTCAATTGATTTCCATATCTTCAAAAATGCTTTATTCCCTTCATCATTAAAAAGAGCTAGTATATACTCCATTAGTCTTTGCATTTTTTTCCATCTTAACATGGAGAATTAGGAAATCCCATATACTGTATTAATATCCATGTGAAAGATTCAACAAAGATAAACTTAGATTATCAAAAAGCGCCTCCGCTAACTCCACTCCTGCGTCAGATTGTAAGAAATATCTAAAACCTTTAGAGTCGAATTTGAATTAAGCAATCTGGCAAGAGCAATTCCTCCAACGTTGAGAATATGGCATGCTTTAAGATTTAGATGTGTTAAGGTCCATGGGTAAATCATTCACATGCCTTCCACTTTGGAGACTCCCAAATTCATCTTAGCGCTAGTAATATTTCATTGTTATTTCCTTTAGTTTTTCTGGATCGTCTAAAAACATTATATTTTGCACTCCAAAATTTTAGTGTGTTTATTTTTCTCTTTTCCAAACAAAAATCTTTGCAGAATTTTTTAATATGTTGTTATTTAGTATCAAGAATTTTTGAAAAGTATGGAACAGAACATCGGTCAAAATTTTTTCACCAATGCTCGAAATTCTAGAGCTTGGAATCAATGAATGATCGAAATTCACCGGTTCCAATCTGGTTAACTTTTCATTAATCAACTTTTGCGTTATTCATCTTAATTATTTTTTTTACTTACTATTAAAAATTTTTTTTTTATATATTTATTATTTATAACTTCATTTTGTGCCAAATAAAATTTAAACCAGTTTTTGTTCTGATAATAGCAGTAATAAAAACCCTATGAAATCCTACCAGAGTTGCGTTTCTTTAAACTAGAATGTTAATTCAAATCGTTTATGTTTTAGTTCCTTATTTGTAAACTTTAATAAAGCGTCCATGAACTTTTTTATAGAACTAGGTGAGAATTCAAAACTAGTTATAAATTTTATTAAAACCTTAAATTCTATAACGACGGGTGAATTACATATTTCATATTACCAAATTACGTTCTAGTTTGGTAGGCTGACGGACCAGTAATTCGAGAGGCCAGTAAAATAATGATCGAATTTATTCTATATTATTCGAACTAATTATCCGGAGAGCCCTTTAAACATAACAGAGTATTGATGTAGATCAAAGTAAAAAGTTTGTCTTTAATATAATTTATTTATTTATTTATTAACCAAAAGAACCAAAATTTTCTTAACCTGTATTAATAAATGTTTTTAAATGAAAATCTTTAGACTTTTATTTCACAAAATACTATGATCTTATTATCGTTAACCCAGTAATATAATCTTAGAGATCGATATTAAGTTAACTAAGAACTAAAATCAATCCAAATGCTTAAATAATTACAGTCACAAAATGAAAATGAATAGCCTCTTATCGAATTTCAGATTGAATAAACGTAAAAGAAAAAAATATCCTCATATGTTAAAAGTTTTAATCAGTTTTAACATATCTGATATGAAAAATAAAATCGATTCCAATTACTGTAATAAGGCTACTGAATAATTGTCCAAAGCATAGCGAGGATATATGGGATCTTTGCTAGGGAAATCACCCTTCGGGATTTTCCGATCGGGCTAATTCGGAAAAGTTTAGACTAGAATGTCGGTTCTTATTTCATATGTAAAGCGTCTTTTTTACTTTACTGATTCGACAAGAACGTCTAGGCTTTTCCGAATTAGCCCGATCGGAAACCCCGAAGGGTGATTTTCCTAGCAAAGATCCCACCCAAATTCAAATTCCACCATCAACAGAAGGATGTTCATGCATTGTAATCATGTTTATGTCCATCATGTATTATAGTCAATATACTGTATTATATAATAGGGACTCCCGATTTAAAATTTTCAATTTTTCGATGATTTTAAACGAGTAATAAAATAACATGTATTTTATTATCAAAGTTTTTAAGTACAAGCTTACGAATTTTGTAAATGATCAACTCTTTTGAAAAATTTTATTCTTAACTGCGCCATTATACCTCCCGTTACCTTATATATCCATGGGCAAATAATTTTTTTGATTATCAAAATATTTTTTTTTATTTGATCTGTCTGCCAATGTCGACACATATTTCTTATACTGTTGAATCTTCAATCTCTGCGTATTCTGCTTCAGAGTATAGTGAATCTGAATATGATCCTAACGGTAGATTTTTCATTTCTTTTCCTATCGATTCTTTATATAATTTATTGAATCACTTGTGCATAATAGACGAACGTTGGGACGATTGGGAGGAAGAAACACAAGATTCAAAATGTTTGTTCTGCAAGGACTTATTTAATGCAACGAACGAGCTGTTTCAGCATTGCAAAGAAAGGCACGGCTTTGACTTTCAGACACTTCGTACTGAACTAAGTATGTATATATATGCTATAATTTAAACAGTTAATGCTAAACTTACGACTTTTTAACTGTATTACTTAATTCGTTTAATTTTACAGAACTCGACTTTTATCAGTCTATTCGCCTAATAAATTATATCCGTAATCAGGTAAAATTATATATTCTTTAAGTTATTTCTGAATAAATGCATTAGTTACCTATATGTGTACAGGTCTTAAACAATTCAGGATTGGAAAATACCACATCTTATTCAATACCAGATATACAAGCGATCATTAACGATGATGCATACCTCAAGCCTGTACACGAGGATGACCCTTTATTATATGGTACGAATTCTATATCATTTATTTGTATCCTAATACCTGTACCTTATTTAATCTATTTTCTATTGATCTTATAGCATTTGACAGTGCAGATACCGACGAATTTGATGTGGATACACCTTCAGAAAAATTAATTGATCATGATGATCAAGAAGGTTGCTAAAAAATTATATATTTACAAAGAGATAAATGTTAAAATATCACTTTATTTAATCGAGATATTATTATTAGCTTTAACAGCAAGTTTAAATATAACTACACCATTAGAGCACGAACTTCTTAAACGACTCAGAATTGCTGAAGAAAAACTCTTTAATACAGATGTACAACTCAGAAAGACTGAAAATCAATTTGATGAATATAGAAATATGGTAAAAGAATCATTCTTTGACAGTTATTTTGACGCTGAAAGGTCAGTACTTATTCGAAGGTGTACACACTCTTTTTAGCTATTTATGGTATGTGGTTAGAATAATTTTCACTCAATTATTGTTTCACAGCGAAAAATCAGTGAATTCATTGCAACTAACTAGTAATTCTGAAACAAAAGATTACTTTAATTCATATGCAAAAAATGGTCTGTACAGCAATTCAAATTTTTTTT
>CAJVPY010004094.1:0-13072 GCA_910591965.1 Dentiscutata erythropus
TCAAATCAAACTCAAATTTAACTAAAAAAGTTTGCTTCAAATCAAACTCAAATATTTTTTTAATGCTAGTTTGAGATTGGATTTGATTTGAAATCAAATCAAACTCAAACTTGGCCTAAAGTTTGATTTGATTTGGGTTTGTAGGAACCCTAATTCACACTCTGAAAAGCTAGTTCTGCACTTATTCCACATTTTAATAAAATCTGAATACTCATCACAAAGCTTTTCTCTTAAATTTTTCTCAATATTTTTATGTATATGCCATATACAATAATTATGCTTAGTAGATAGAAGAGTTTCATGGACTGTAGCAACCATACCAGGATCTGCATTTGTAAACAATACTTCTGGTGCAAGACCATTAGTAGCACGTAGTAGACACCCAAGAATCCATTGGTAGGTTTTCTTCGTTTCATCAGCTACAACAGCTGTTGTAGCTATTCAGAGTCGTGCATGATTATCTATAACAATAGTAAGTGACAAATATATATGATATTTATTTGTATGAAATGTATTGTCATTGATTGCAACATCGTGAAATTTTTGCCATAATTCAATTTGTGATGGCCTCATCCAAAATAAGCCAGTAAGATGATTTTCATCCCTTTCCAATCTTGCTTCAACAAACCATCCATGTTCTTCATGTTGTCGTAGCATTAATTTTCATATGTTGTGGCAGCATCAGTTTTTACTAAATCTTTATTATGTCGAAAACGACAGATTGCATTATATACATTCTTCGGATTAATTATAGCATTAGAGAAATGCTTTTGAAGTTCACAAATAATTGAACCAGCACTACATCCAATATTCACAAGAAACTCAACTTCTTCAAGCATTTCAGAACTAAGACGACAAAATTTTGCATTAATGTTTTGTATGCCTTTAGGTAATAAATAATTATGCTTTTTATACATTGATGTGACTCGTATAGCACCATCAGAAAAATAAAAGTTAACTGTCTATGGACAACCAATTTTCACACTTTCACGTTCACGATTGTTTTCTATATCAGCCTTTTTTTTTGCATGGTATCCACGAGAATGTTTGTATTCAAATGTATGACAGACAATTTCACACTTTTTATTTTTCTGAATTCGGCACTTTATAACTTTAAACTCATTTTCTGTCACATGCTTCTCAACATATTTTATAGTCAAGTCCCAATCACCAAATTCGTCACCTATTAGAGAATTCAACTTTTAAAGTATTGCACCATATTAACATATAACTTAAATAAAAAAGTATAGAAATACCTATTTCTAAACTAAACATTACATTATTTGCTTGATCTTCAATATCCATGTCCATGTCCATATCTGTATCTATACTCATCTCCATATCAGTACTTATATTCATATATGATAAAGTAGTTTGCTTTTCAAATTCATTCTGTAGATCGCTAATATCATTTTCTTCATCCTCTTCTGAGGTATAAGCTTCCATAAAAGAACGTTTAAGACTTTTATTCATTTTTTTTTTATGAAAAAAAGTTACTTATTTATAAATAGTATTGTCAGATTGTCTTAGCTAGTAGGTGCAAGTAATTTGTTGTCTATTGCTTTGGCAGCTACTTATAATGTATTTGCTTATTACTTTGGTAAATATTTATGGAGTATTTGCTTATTACTTTGATGAATGTTTGTGGTAAATATTTTATTTGCTTGAAAATTTGTACAAAGATTCATCCCAACTACGTTTAACTATTCTAACATAAACTACTTCTTATTGCTGACCTTCTCTACTATGTACACACCCACACACCTGTGAGGTTTTGTTAGCTGCCAGTTTTATACAAGTTAACGAAATAGAAGTGCAATTTTCTTCAATCGAACTATTTCAGTGTTTATCTACTTCTAACATGCACGATTACATTATTATTCTGTCAGAATAAACTTTAATCTGTCAGAATAAGCTTTAAATTGCGATGATCTTTCATTATGTACATACTTTGATAGTTATGATTTACTCCTGCAAACTCAACCCTAGCATCACATATACCTCTAATATATGGATAAAACTTCAATCGAAGATATTTCGACACTTATCTGACCAAATTCGATGAATTTTTTTGTTTGAATTCTAGTTATTTTTACACTTAAAAGAAAAAAAAGTTTATCAAATTTAGTTAGATAAATGTTGAGATATCTATGATTAAAGTTAAAAGCATTCTTTAATACAGCTTCTATTTGATGGAATACAAATTTTTGTATAACTTTGATCAAATATATCTTGACACCACCTAACCAAATTTAATAAGCATTTTTTTATTCAAATTCTGGTTATTTCTATAATTAAAAAAAAAAAGCTTATTGAATTTGGTTGGGGTGGTGTCAAGATATCTTTGATCAAAGTTTAAAAGCTTGATAGACGTTTAAATTTTTGCAAAACTTTTGTCGAAGATATCTCGACACCTATCTGACCAAATTTAATACCTTTTTTTATCTAAATTCTAGAGAATGCTATAATTAAAAGAAAAAAAAATTCATCAAATTTAGTCAAATGTATATTAAGATATCTTTGATTAAAGTTTAAAAACAATCTTTAATACAGCTTCTATTTGATAGAAATTCAAAATTTTATACAACTTTGATCGAATATATCTCAACACCCATCTGACCAAATTCGATGAACTTTTTTTTATTCAAATTCTGGTGATATTTACAATTAAAAAAAAAAGTTTATCGAATTTGGGCAGGTGGGTGTTGGGATATATTCGATCAAAGTTAAAAAAATTCAAATAAAATTTACATAATCTGCGGTGAAAATTACCTGTGGTAACAATCACCTGCAGTGATAATTAGCAAAACTCATTTAAATAAATAAAAATATCAATTTATATATATTATATTATAAAAATTTCAAAATATTTTATCATTTTGATATTTGATATTAAATATAAAACACTATTTTTTCAGTAATATTAATTTAATCTAATTATTTCACAATACAAAAAACTCTTTTTGACGATCATCTGTACCAAATTTTCCGGCTAATAAAAAACAAAAATTTTGTTGGGGATAGTAGAAGAAGCAGATACCTTTTATACAACGGTTTGTAAGTAAAATATCTGAGGTCAACCTTCTCTATTCGGGGACTTCTCATTTACATTTGGCATGCAAGTCAAAAGTGTTCATATACAAGATAACTGGCAAGTTGGAGGTGCCCTTGTGTTGAAAATTTTGATAGCAATTTGGTTTTTGTCTGTCAACAAAATTGTTTTGGTGTTCTGGCTCCCTATATAGACAACAAATGAGTTTTTCACTACTTTTTCTAAGGACTTTGGTTATCTTGTAGTTGATTTTATCCTGTTGTTGTTTTTTTACAAAATTTTTGAAAAAATCTGGGAATTTGGCTACCCCTCCAAACGATCAACATTGTTTACCACTTCTATTTTTAGAAGTTGCTATTGCAATGTGGCAAATTAGAAAAACAACAAACACATATGGAACGTGTACATCAGGAAATTTTGAATATAGATAAGTAGCGATTACTATCAAATATTTGATAACTATCGATAATTCTTATCGATAGTTACCGGTATGGGTAATTATTAACAATAATTACCATTAAATTTCGATAGTCAACTCTTATTAATTGTTCTTGATAAATCATTTATTGATAGTAATCAATTAGGTAATCGATTTAAATCAATTACTGTTAGATTTCAATAGCCAACTTTAAAATTGTTTTTGATAAATTTTTCTATTGATAGTAATTGATTAGGTATTATCTCATCGATTTAAATCGATTATCTAATTAATTACTATCAATAGAAAATTTATCAAGAACAATCGATAAGAGCTGACTATCAAAATTTAACAATTAATGATTTAAATCGATAATAGTAATTATCATTAATAATCACCTATACTGGTAATTATCGATAAGAATTATCGATAGTTATCAAATATTTGATAATAATCGCTACTTATCTATATTTAAAATTTTCTGATATAGCAATTTTTATTATTGGATTTAATTCATGAAAGAGTTCATAGTTAGTTTAGATGCTTTTATTAGTACCATGTGAGATATATGTTATCTCAAAGTCATATATATAATATTTTTTTAACTTAGCACAGGTTATAATAGTACTTTCGTTATTTTTGTTTCTTCTTTTTTTTTATCCTGTCTTTTTTTTTTTTTCTTTGTAGAGTTTTTATGTAGTTTTTTTTGTGGTATTCATTTAGGTATTCATCTTTTTGGTTTTAAACTTCTCTTTTTTTTTCTTTAATCTTGAAGTTTTTTTGTTGAATAGTTAAAAGTGTTTCTTTCTACTTAGGAAGTTAGGAGAAAAAGATTTAGGGTTCAAAAAAGAGAAGGCAATTATGATGGCTGTAAATGCCGCTCAGTGATATATTGGATTTCTTTGTTAGGAGGAGGGTGTATTGAGAGAAAATTTTACTATAGCAGATCATACATGGGTAATTTGAACTTTTGTTGTATAAGACTCTCGTCGCAAAGAGCCGAGTGAGTCAATACTTGTAATTTTAGGAGTAACATGTTTAGCCCAGTGTTAAAGTTAGCTCACTCATAAAATAGATATGAAATAGATATGTGAGTTTTATATCTAATAAAGTATTGGCATAATTGCCAAAGTTTTGAAAAAAAAATATATTTCACAATAGTCTGAATTTTTTAAAGTATTTTGTATAAGTTTATTTTATTTTATTTTATTTTTTTTGGTATTAAGGTGATCTCTATGGCTAGGGACTTTTTATTAAGTAGATTCAAACATTACAATTATAACGAAAGTACATCAAGCCACACATGCACTTTTGGTACCTAATTTAAGTAGTCTGCCCAAAGTGGTAGTGCTATGCTAAGGGTACTACACTATCTGCCGTACCTGCACCCCAACTAGGGGGGTACCTATTTAAACCCTCTGGTTACAACTATACAGCAGCTTCTACCTAACCAAGGCATAACTCACTATATATATAGATAGATTTTGCGACACCTATAGATTTTGCACCCACCTTAGGACTTACTAAACCCCATATTGAGCTTAGTCTATCTACAAGGTAAACCTAACAGAGTAGTCCATGTCTCACACATGTTTTTACCTGCATGTTCAGTAATATCTTCCCAATTAGTACATATTGTCTGCCACCATTGTGTTCGTATCTCATGCCACTTTTTTGGGGTGCTGCTATAACACAATTCGTATCTCAAGCACAACCTTTCTAATTAGTTTTCTATTATGTACTCCTGCCCTTGTCTAGTTCACAACAACTCCAGTGTTCACACTTCAACTGTCCTTTTACCCAAATTCTCTATCAGTCTCTCTCTTACTTCCAGCTGGCAACTCGGATAGGTTGGTCTGCTCAGGCTTTAAGTGCCTAAAGGACACCCTCCTCTTGGTCCATACTTTCAGAATGTATGGCCTTTTCCTCTGGTGTGTTTAAACCGGTAGTTTGGCTAATGTGTTCCCCACTAAAGGACCTGATCGCTTGGTTCTCCAATCTTAGGCCCTGGTTCAAATTCAGCCTTCATATAGTACTATCGAAAATTACTGCTACCTCCAAACTTAGAACTTCTTAAATGGGCTTCAATCTCTAGTCCTATGATCTGTACAACACATAGCTTACAGATTATAGCCACCCGGAATCACTTCACTAGTGCCTCCGGCACCCGGATCACTAGATTATCTATAGGCCAATCTAAATGAAGATCATCATCTGACATATTCCGTTTTCGCTATTTTCGAAAGCGTCTACCTTGGGATTCAAACTTTAAGGAATATACCATTACTATTTGGAGAGGATGACGACTAGACCACTTTACTAAAGTGCTACACCTCTCTTATAAGTTTATTTTACATAAAATTCTATTACTATATTAGTATAGAAAATAATATAAATAAATATATTTATTTAGACTTTTTAAAATCCTTATTATTGTATATTATTCAAAGTTAATTTTGATTAAATATTTAATTAAATAAAAAAAAATTGATAATAGACTAAATAGGATCTTTGTGTTAAAATTTTATATTGTTGCCAAAACTATTTATAAATTTCAAATATAGACTTATAATTATTTAGTTTCAGTTATTTCAAATTAATTTGAAATTATTTATTATCATAATATTAGTTAAAGCAAATTCATTTTATAAAATTAACGATAATCTAAAATATTCATATTGATATTAATTTAAAAACTTTAATATATTCTGAATTAATTGGCTTTTGCTTAAAAGATTTTATTTATTATTTAATATATTGAAATCTGATATAGATTTTATTTAGTAGTGAATCAATTTGAATAAGTTTAATTGGTAATCCACCAGTCAACCAGAGAATGATCATAGTAAAAAGTGACTCAGATTACTATATAAATTTACTATAGTGCAAATGTGGTATGCACGTATCTAAAACTTTTTTTTATACTAAGTTAATCACCTTTCTAACTTAAGAGACTTTTGTAGAGCTTGTCAAAACACATCTAATGGTGGTTAGAGTGTCAAAATCGGCTTGGTGAGTGCCGAGATATCTTTAAAAAATGTTTCTTTTACTATATAAACTTCTTTGCAAAGAAGTTTATATAGTAAAAGAAACATTTTTTAAAGATATCTCGGCACTCACCAAGCCGATTTTGACACTCTAACCACCATTAGATGTGTTTTGACAAGCTCTACAAAAGTCTCTTAAGTTAGAAAGGTGATTAACTTAGTATAAAAAAAAGTTTTAGATACGTGCATACCACATTTGCACTATAGTAAATTTATATAGTAATCTGAGTCACTTTTTACTATGATCATTCTCTGGTTGACTGGTGGATTACCAATTAAACTTATTCAAATTGATTCACTACTAAATAAAATCTATATCAGATTTCAATATATTAAATAATAAATAAAATCTTTTAAGCAAAAGCCAATTAATTCAGAATATATTAAAGTTTTTAAATTAATATCAATATGAATATTTTAGATTATCGTTAATTTTATAAAATGAATTTGCTTTAACTAATATTATGATAATAAATAATTTCAAATTAATTTGAAATAACTGAAACTAAATAATTATAAGTCTATATTTGAAATTTATAAATAGTTTTGGCAACAATATAAAATTTTAACACAAAGATCCTATTTAGTCTATTATCAATTTTTTTTTATTTAATTAAATATTTAATCAAAATTAACTTTGAATAATATACAATAATAAGGATTTTAAAAAGTCTAAATAAATATATTTATTTATATTATTTTCTATACTAATATAGTAATAGAATTTTATGTAAAATAAACTTATAAGAGAGGTGTAGCACTTTAGTAAAGTGGTCTAGTCGTCATCCTCTCCAAATAGTAATGGTATATTCCTTAAAGTTTGAATCCCAAGGTAGACGCTTTCGAAAATAGCGAAAACGGAATATGTCAGATGATGATCTTCATTTAGATTGGCCTATAGATAATCTAGTGATCCGGGTGCCGGAGGCACTAGTGAAGTGATTCCGGGTGGCTATAATCTGTAAGCTATGTGTTGTACAGATCATAGGACTAGAGATTGAAGCCCATTTAAGAAGTTCTAAGTTTGGAGGTAGCAGTAATTTTCGATAGTACTATATGAAGGCTGAATTTGAACCAGGGCCTAAGATTGGAGAACCAAGCGATCAGGTCCTTTAGTGGGGAACACATTAGCCAAACTACCGGTTTAAACACACCAGAGGAAAAGGCCATACATTCTGAAAGTATGGACCAAGAGGAGGGTGTCCTTTAGGCACTTAAAGCCTGAGCAGACCAACCTATCCGAGTTGCCAGCTGGAAGTAAGAGAGAGACTGATAGAGAATTTGGGTAAAAGGACAGTTGAAGTGTGAACACTGGAGTTGTTGTGAACTAGACAAGGGCAGGAGTACATAATAGAAAACTAATTAGAAAGGTTGTGCTTGAGATACGAATTGTGTTATAGCAGCACCCCAAAAAAGTGGCATGAGATACGAACACAATGGTGGCAGACAATATGTACTAATTGGGAAGATATTACTGAACATGCAGGTAAAAACATGTGTGAGACATGGACTACTCTGTTAGGTTTACCTTGTAGATAGACTAAGCTCAATATGGGGTTTAGTAAGTCCTAAGGTGGGTGCAAAATCTATAGGTGTCGCAAAATCTATCTATATATATAGTGAGTTATGCCTTGGTTAGGTAGAAGCTGCTGTATAGTTGTAACCAGAGGGTTTAAATAGGTACCCCCCTAGTTGGGGTGCAGGTACGGCAGATAGTGTAGTACCCTTAGCATAGCACTACCACTTTGGGCAGACTACTTAAATTAGGTACCAAAAGTGCATGTGTGGCTTGATGTACTTTCGTTATAATTGTAATGTTTGAATCTACTTAATAAAAAGTCCCTAGCCATAGAGATCACCTTAATACCAAAAAAAATAAAATAAAATAAAATAAACTTATACAAAATACTTTAAAAAATTCAGACTATTGTGAAATATATTTTTTTTTCAAAACTTTGGCAATTATGCCAATACTTTATTAGATATAAAACTCACATATCTATTTCATATCTATTTTATGAGTGAGCTAACTTTAACACTGGGCTAAACATGTTACTCCTAAAATTACAAGTATTGACTCACTCGGCTCTTTGCGACGAGAGTCTTATACAACAAAAGTTCAAATTACCCATGTATGATCTGCTATAGTAAAATTTTCTCTCAATACACCCTCCTCCTAACAAAGAAATCCAATATATCACTGAGCGGCATTTACAGCCATCATAATTGCCTTCTCTTTTTTGAACCCTAAATCTTTTTCTCCTAACTTCCTAAGTAGAAAGAAACACTTTTAACTATTCAACAAAAAAACTTCAAGATTAAAGAAAAAAAAAGAGAAGTTTAAAACCAAAAAGATGAATACCTAAATGAATACCACAAAAAAAACTACATAAAAACTCTACAAAGAAAAAAAAAAAAAGACAGGATAAAAAAAAAGAAGAAACAAAAATAACGAAAGTACTATTATAACCTGTGCTAAGTTAAAAAAATATTATATATATGACTTTGAGATAACATATATCTCACATGGTACTAATAAAAGCATCTAAACTAACTATGAACTCTTTCATGAATTAAATCCAATAATAAAAATTGCTATATCAGAAAATTTTAAATATAGATAAGTAGCGATTATTATCAAATATTTGATAACTATCGATAATTCTTATCGATAATTACCAGTATAGGTGATTATTAATGATAATTACTATTATCGATTTAAATCATTAATTGTTAAATTTTGATAGTCAGCTCTTATCGATTGTTCTTGATAAATTTTCTATTGATAGTAATTAATTAGATAATCGATTTAAATCGATGAGATAATACCTAATCAATTACTATCAATAGAAAAATTTATCAAAAACAATTTTAAAGTTGGCTATTGAAATCTAACAGTAATTGATTTAAATCGATTACCTAATTGATTACTATCAATAAATGATTTATCAAGAACAATTAATAAGAGTTGACTATCGAAATTTAATGGTAATTATTGTTAATAATTACCCATACCGGTAACTATCGATAAGAATTATCGATAGTTATCAAATATTTGATAGTAATCGCTACTTATCTATATTCAAAATTTCCTGATGTACACGTTCCATATGTGTTTGTTGTTTTTCTAATTTGCCACATTGCAATAGCAACTTCTAAAAATAGAAGTGGTAAACAATGTTGATCGTTTGGAGGGGTAGCCAAATTCCCAGATTTTTTCAAAAATTTTGTAAAAAAACAACAACAGGATAAAATCAACTACAAGATAACCAAAGTCCTTAGAAAAAGTAGTGAAAAACTCATTTGTTGTCTATATAGGGAGCCAGAACACCAAAACAATTTTGTTGACAGACAAAAACCAAATTGCTATCAAAATTTTCAACACAAGGGCACCTCCAACTTGCCAGTTATCTTGTATATGAACACTTTTGACTTGCATGCCAAATGTAAATGAGAAGTCCCCGAATAGAGAAGGTTGACCTCAGATATTTTACTTACAAACCGTTGTATAAAAGGTATCTGCTTCTTCTACTATCCCCAACAAAATTTTTGTTTTTTATTAGCCGGAAAATTTGGTACAGATGATCGTCAAAAAGAGTTTTTTGTATTGTGAAATAATTAGATTAAATTAATATTACTGAAAAAATAGTGTTTTATATTTAATATCAAATATCAAAATGATAAAATATTTTGAAATTTTTATAATATAATATATATAAATTGATATTTTTATTTATTTAAATGAGTTTTGCTAATTATCACTGCAGGTGATTGTTACCACAGGTAATTTTCACCGCAGATTATGTAAATTTTATTTGAATTTTTTTAACTTTGATCGAATATATCCCAACACCCACCTGCCCAAATTCGATAAACTTTTTTTTTTAATTGTAAATATCACCAGAATTTGAATAAAAAAAAGTTCATCGAATTTGGTCAGATGGGTGTTGAGATATATTCGATCAAAGTTGTATAAAATTTTGAATTTCTATCAAATAGAAGCTGTATTAAAGATTGTTTTTAAACTTTAATCAAAGATATCTTAATATACATTTGACTAAATTTGATGAATTTTTTTTTCTTTTAATTATAGCATTCTCTAGAATTTAGATAAAAAAAGGTATTAAATTTGGTCAGATAGGTGTCGAGATATCTTCGACAAAAGTTTTGCAAAAATTTAAACGTCTATCAAGCTTTTAAACTTTGATCAAAGATATCTTGACACCACCCCAACCAAATTCAATAAGCTTTTTTTTTTTAATTATAGAAATAACCAGAATTTGAATAAAAAAATGCTTATTAAATTTGGTTAGGTGGTGTCAAGATATATTTGATCAAAGTTATACAAAAATTTGTATTCCATCAAATAGAAGCTGTATTAAAGAATGCTTTTAACTTTAATCATAGATATCTCAACATTTATCTAACTAAATTTGATAAACTTTTTTTTCTTTTAAGTGTAAAAATAACTAGAATTCAAACAAAAAAATTCATCGAATTTGGTCAGATAAGTGTCGAAATATCTTCGATTGAAGTTTTATCCATATATTAGAGGTATATGTGATGCTAGGGTTGAGTTTGCAGGAGTAAATCATAACTATCAAAGTATGTACATAATGAAAGATCATCGCAATTTAAAGCTTATTCTGACAGATTAAAGTTTATTCTGACAGAATAATAATGTAATCGTGCATGTTAGAAGTAGATAAACACTGAAATAGTTCGATTGAAGAAAATTGCACTTCTATTTCGTTAACTTGTATAAAACTGGCAGCTAACAAAACCTCACAGGTGTGTGGGTGTGTACATAGTAGAGAAGGTCAGCAATAAGAAGTAGTTTATGTTAGAATAGTTAAACGTAGTTGGGATGAATCTTTGTACAAATTTTCAAGCAAATAAAATATTTACCACAAACATTCATCAAAGTAATAAGCAAATACTCCATAAATATTTACCAAAGTAATAAGCAAATACATTATAAGTAGCTGCCAAAGCAATAGACAACAAATTACTTGCACCTACTAGCTAAGACAATCTGACAATACTATTTATAAATAAGTAACTTTTTTTCATAAAAAAAAAATGAATAAAAGTCTTAAACGTTCTTTTATGGAAGCTTATACCTCAGAAGAGGATGAAGAAAATGATATTAGCGATCTACAGAATGAATTTGAAAAGCAAACTACTTTATCATATATGAATATAAGTACTGATATGGAGATGAGTATAGATACAGATATGGACATGGACATGGATATTGAAGATCAAGCAAATAATGTAATGTTTAGTTTAGAAATAGGTATTTCTATACTTTTTTATTTAAGTTATATGTTAATATGGTGCAATACTTTAAAAGTTGAATTCTCTAATAGGTGACGAATTTGGTGATTGGGACTTGACTATAAAATATGTTGAGAAGCATGTGACAGAAAATGAGTTTAAAGTTATAAAGTGCCGAATTCAGAAAAATAAAAAGTGTGAAATTGTCTGTCATACATTTGAATACAAACATTCTCGTGGATACCATGCAAAAAAAAAGGCTGATATAGAAAACAATCGTGAACGTGAAAGTGTGAAAATTGGTTGTCCATAGACAGTTAACTTTTATTTTTCTGATGGTGCTATACGAGTCACATCAATGTATAAAAAGCATAATTATTTATTACCTAAAGGCATACAAAACATTAATGCAAAATTTTGTCGTCTTAGTTCTGAAATGCTTGAAGAAGTTGAGTTTCTTGTGAATATTGGATGTAGTGCTGGTTCAATTATTTGTGAACTTCAAAAGCATTTCTCTAATGCTATAATTAATCCGAAGAATGTATATAATGCAATCTGTCGTTTTCGACATAATAAAGATTTAGTAAAAACTGATGCTGCCACAACATATGAAAATTAATGCTACGACAACATGAAGAACATGGATGGTTTGTTGAAGCAAGATTGGAAAGGGATGAAAATCATCTTACTGGCTTATTTTGGATGAGGCCATCACAAATTGAATTATGGCAAAAATTTCACGATGTTGCAATCAATGACAATACATTTCATACAAATAAATATCATATATATTTGTCACTTACTATTGTTATAGATAATCATGCACGACTCTGAATAGCTACAACAGCTGTTGTAGCTGATGAAACGAAGAAAACCTACCAATGGATTCTTGGGTGTCTACTACGTGCTACTAATGGTCTTGCACCAGAAGTATTGTTTACAAATGCAGATCCTGGTATGGTTGCTACAGTCCATGAAACTCTTCTATCTACTAAGCATAATTATTGTATATGGCATATACATAAAAATATTGAGAAAAATTTAAGAGAAAAGCTTTGTGATGAGTATTCAGATTTTATTAAAATGTGGAATAAGTGCAGAACTAGCTTTTCAGAGTGTGAATTAGGGTTCCTACAAACCCAAATCAAATCAAACTTTAGGCCAAGTTTGAGTTTGATTTGATTTCAAATCAAATCCAATCTCAAACTAGCATTAAAAAAATATTTGAGTTTGATTTGAAGCAAACTTTTTTAGTTAAATTTGAGTTTGATTTGA
>CAJVPY010004095.1:0-13072 GCA_910591965.1 Dentiscutata erythropus
TACAAAATATTAAGATTATTTATTTGATTTAATCTTTTATAAATAGCAATTGTTTTTTTATTATTTAGAATTTGTCCAGGTTTTGCTAGCAAGTATAATCTATTCTCTTGCAACCTCCAAGATGCTATTGACTTCAAAAAATATATCAATATTCTCAGAGAACACTACAGTTTCAGATGAGTCCCGAATGACTTCTTTATACAAAAGAAACTACTACCAGCTGACCCCTACTCAATTCATACCATTGGAGATTACATATTCCCAATAACCAATACGCACTTAGCCAAAGAGTTTGTTGCAGAAATCTAGGACTCCTATAAATTTAACATTTCACTCCCACTCAAATATATGACTGCCAACCCTACAAACAAGCCTCCTCTTCCAATTGAACCTAATCTTATTACAGAAGTTAGCTTAACCTTACCTATAAATAGTTCAAAAGTACTAGTTGATACTGCTCGTCTTCTTTGAGAATATTACTTCTTTTACCAATTACTCATCGAGTGGATTGAAATTCAAACAAACGCAGGCCCTTCAACCAAACCACCACTACCAAACCAACTTTTTAAAATCACAGCTTACTTGGAACAGTTAGAACTATACCACACTATTGAGGTTTCTATCACAAAACACAACCGAATTGAAATGACAATCGCAGATCTACAGGAACATTTCAACTTCCAAGGCACCCCATCTTACTTACTCAACCTACCCAACTTATCTGACCCTGAATGGGATATCCTTAACAACTACTCCTCATTATCATAAATGATTCTACACACAACTGCTCACCGCAAACCAGATCTGTCCCCAACAGTCCTACTCCAACATTATATATACCACCTCCTGAAGAGACATCTCTTGACATAACTGATCACATTAATATTACAGTATTACCCATAATGCTTCAGGCTTAAACGACCATCTCAAATTTCAACTGTTTCTTGAACACTGTACTCAACAAAACTACTACATTATTTCAATTATAGAGACCAAACTCAAGAATCAAAATCCAATAGCGGTATCAAACCCACTATACAAAATTTATATGTCTAACCACCAGCTCATTCAAAATGCACCTAGAGAGGCTAGCCTTGGCACTGCTATTGCCATTCACCCTTAGTTACAACCATACATCCACAATATCCAAACCCACTCTGGTATAGCCTTGTGCATGGACTTCTTTTTGCCAGCAAATACCTAGCTTTGCTTGATTTCCACATACCTACTATCCAACCATCTGGACTTACACAGAGCAACCAACAATTTAATTAATCTATGGCTCCAAGAAGCTAGGCGGAAAAGATGGTACTCTATCGTCCTAGGCAATTTCAATGACAATATAAATAGAAAAAAGACACACAACTCTAGTGTTCAAAGATAAGCCAGCTTATCACGGCTTGCTACGGCTTATCACGTGATAAATTCGAATTTATCACCAAGCCATGTGATATCTTCGAATTTGTCATGTGATATTTTCGTGATTATCACATAACTTGGTGATAAATTCAAATTTATCATGTGATAAGCTGCATTAAGCCGCAGCAAGCCGTGATAAGCCGGCTTGTCTTTGAACACTACACAACTCCATCTTTAACATTCTTGAGACCTCATCTATAACTAGTTTGCTTGACTTTCATTCTATCCAAACATCTACATGGAGTAGACAAAACCAACACAGCCAAATTGATGATATATGAACCAACACTGAGATAACTCTACAGTTCGAAACACCAGAACTAATTAATGCAGATGGTATAACAGATAGTGACCACATGTTAATCTTGACAACTTGGCGAACTCACCTTATTATATCCAAACGGTGCATCAAAAAAAAACAAAGAAAAATCTTTCTTTATAAACAAATAACAAATAACAGTTGGCATACCTTTGCAAAAATTACTGAAACAAAAATTCAGCAAAATTTACCTCAATCACCGATAACAGATACTACTATTCTTAATAAATATTAGAATATCCTTTCTAACATAATCTCACAATCAGCTATAGCCATAATATCTTATTCATACACTACACCTCGAACATTCCATGCCTACTCTCTGCAAGCCACCAAACTTTATACAGCATTAAAACTAATCAATAGTACAATCTACAGCTATAAAAGCATATACCCTCCTTTTTCCCAAACATATTTATACGATACAATAAATACTAAAATATCTAAGGCAGGCAGCTTACTTCCACAACTATTATCTGTCATACCATCCAACCAAGGCCTCACAGTGATACTTGTGCAACTTAAAGAAATGACAAAAACAATATGGCAAACATGCAAACTAGAAGCAGAAAAAAACCAAAAAGACAAAATCTAATACTATATCGATAGACGCTATGATGATATGCAAAACAACACGACTTATATAATTTACAGTATATTACAATGACGTACTAACCACATCAACTTTGAAAAAATAATCACCCCCAACCAAATCATAACCGACTCGCCTGAAATAAAAGAAACTACTCACAATCATTTTCAGAACTAGACAAAAGCCAATCCCCCAAACCTTAACTTAGCACCAGACTGGGCAGAAGAATATAAGCCAAAAACTTATATCTTTGCTAATATATATAATCACTTAACAGAACCAATTACGCTACGAGAACTTAACGAGACCCTAACCGAATCTCCTTTAAAGAAAGCTCCAGGACTCACTGGCATAACAAACAAGATGCTTAAACACCTAGGCCCTACTGGTGACTCGACATTTCTACATATCCTCAATGCTTGTCTTTCCCTACAAACCATACCAACAACTTGGTTACAAGCAAATGTTTGGCCTATCACAAAGAAACCTACCTACAACAATAACCTAAATACAACTCGACCTATTACATTAATTAAACATGCATGCAAGATCTTCACCAAAATACTCACCCAGCGCCTCAGCAATATTTTACTCAAATATAATATTCTCTCTCCTCACAACAATGTAGCTTTACCCTACACCTCTACACTTGACCCATACTTACTACTATATACGCGCATAATATGCACATGGGTGTTATTTCAAAATTTTGATTTTTTTAAAAATAGCATATTTGACTCAAAATAACGCCCATGTATGTCTCAAAATAATGCACTCCTTCATATATAACAAATTATCATTCAAGAAAGTAGTTGAAATTTTTTTCAAAATTAGCATAATAATTTGAATTATCGCGATATGCATCCTGAAATAACATGCAGGGGCTCGAAATAATGCACCCCTATGTGTTATTACATGCTTATACAGTATATCACATATACTCGAAGATAGCAACATTAATAACAAAACCTATTGAATTTTAGCCCAAGATATGTCGAAGGCTTATAATACAGTTCACATACCACTTCTTGTACTAGCCCTTAAACGAATAAAAATACTATCACATATCATCGATCTCCTATCTTCTATCTTTTCCCAATGTCAAAACAAAGTTATAACAAACTATGGACTTATCTCTTATTACCAAGTCGAGAATGGTATCGATCAGGGAGAGACAATCTCCCCTATTTTATAGCATATCTATTACGATCTGCTCATTTCAAGAGTTAGCAAACAAATCTCTGGATACACAATAAAAACCACATCTCCCTGAGGTGAAACAACATATCATACATCGGTAACAGCCTTCATGGATAATACTGTATAGATAGCTAACACCAAACCTCAACTGCAACAAATCCTTAACATTACCAATCTTTTCTGAAATATACAAACATCAAAGTCAATCCCAATAAATTTATACTAATTACCAATGACAACAGTACTGCACTCTCAATTAATTTTCTCAAAGATATAATACACAACATTCCACCTAAGGCAATTTTTAGACATCTCAGGACTTGGTTCTCCAGAGACCCTACGTACAGACCTGTACAAAAACACATTATAAGAGAGATAAACAATGGTATTAACAAACTAAGACATTCAAAAATTACACCAAAACAAGCAGTCTATATCATAAATAATGTTCTACTCGCTCATACAGCTTATCAACTCCAATGTACCTACCTTAACAATACACAAATGACCCAAACTACTAGCAGATATACAAGTCTAGTCAAACACAAGGCTGGCTTGGCAAAATCGGTATCTAACTCTACAATCCACCATTCTGATATCTATGCACTTAAGACACTAAAGCAAATACAACAACAACAGTATATCCGGACCCTAAATTAAATAATAAACTTTCCAAACTTTGAAAAATCCTTGCTTAAAATTAGACTTCAACAGCTACAGAATGCGGCACTTACCAATAAATCGATCTTGAAGGAAACCCTAGTATTCCCAAGCAATAAAAACAAGACCTATACAGCTCAAGCAATCCTTACTTTGCACACACTACAGATTAGTCTTACATACAAAGCAAATAATTGGCCTATACCTCATGAAGTGAGAGGCACCTCAATTAACAATATAATTAGCCAGCTTCAATAACTACACGCTATCAAAACATTTTTTAAACAAATATTACATAGGCTATATTAAACAATTTCTAAATATATATAATGACCTATTACTAGAGTGGAAACAATTTTACCACAATATAAATAAGATTCTACATAGAAAAACACCTAAATGGTTCTAAACAATCCAAACCCTAATAGAAAACAACTTCAACCCCTCAACTGATCTAATATATTCTAACCCTTTCTTTAACAAAAAAGCCCCTCTACACAAAAATATCTGGACCATCACCACTGCTAAATCCATAGGCAAAATATCCAGTATTCAAAATAATATTGCAACAATACAACATTACACTTTGGATCACATATCTCAAACTCTAAAACAATATATAGAATATATTCAAAATGAAAAAACTTGTGCAAAGCAAAATGCACTTTCATTTCTTAACAAACCAGCTATACCAAATCCAGGTTGACAAAAAATACCAAATTCACGCTCATTTATCAAGCCTCTTTACCAAAATTACTCAAGCAAATACATCCTCAGTTCCAACACTTATCAGCCTACCTACACCAAGCTACAGGATGACCCATCAGTTTTCACAAATATTTACCAATAACCAACCCACAGTATGATCTATATTTATACAAACATATCTTAACAAAAAGATTCAGGTTCATATATCCAAGTCTGCTCTACATAAAAATAACCCAACTGCATGCACCACTTTTGTGAATTCAAAAACAACCTGGTTAATCACAAATACAAACTGGCACTCACCAATCTACTCGACACTCACTACTGTTGCACTAATACTAACAATAAGTCCACCCAAAGCTATTATTAATATTAGTACAAACTTTACTCTATTATTTCAATTCATTACTATGGGAACCTATAACCAGCACAAACTGCAGAAAAACAACTTCAATTGGCTCAAACAGATAATCGATGCTATTATAATAGCCAAAGAAATAACGATGATACCTAACTTCTCTAATGAAAAATCTCCCAAAACTCACATGCCACCCTTCAAACTCCAAATTGATCTTAACCCTAGTCTTATTATACAATCATCCTTCATACCAAATTTAGCGAATATACCCAGTACTTACTCAGTACACCAGCTTATAAAAATCCTTTTACAGGCCCAAGCCTGATCAAATTGGCTTCACCAAGAAAGAATTCTTTGCCTAAATCAACATAATATTAACATCAACTGGAGGCTAACGTTTGACCAGATTAACTTCAAAAATAAGCTACTTCAAAGATATACCAACTCTAAGCATGCAAAACTAAAAGCTTTCAAAACAAAACTAATAACTAACAAATTACTTACTCATTTTGTAATATTTGACAGAGACTCAAAAAATCACCCAAGTCCATTTTGTGCAAAATGCTCTAACCAAATTGAAAATATACCCCATTTAATATTTAGACCTAGCAACCAGACCTCACTCAAAGAAATTATTACTCAAGTCATTAACAAGATTCACAGAAAACATATAGTGACGGCACCACACCTCGACCAGTTTATCAAAAGCTTCACTAAAACATACTGTACCCAACAAATTCCCCTAGAAATCATCTGTGACAGTTCATTAGGACTCTTTGCAACTCAGAAACTTAATACCAGCTTAGTCGCAGAACTACACCACAAAATTCTAAAGTCAATTCAAGAAAAAATATAGAAACCAAGTCGATGTAACCAACAAACACCAATCCGAAACATTAATCCAATACCTACGAAAGTTAAAACAAAAAAGTCTTCAAAACAAGTTCCAACTTTCTGACTTATCTGGCTTCAATTTATTACTCATAATATTACAAACCCTAATAGCATAGCCTAGAGGTCTTGACTCTTCTAGCCAAGAATAGGTCGTGAGTAAATTCTAAAAATAGATAGCTCTAACTTCTTATTCCCCTATAAATCAATATATATTCTTACTATGTAATTCAATCATATTAGAGAATAGAGGAAAGACCTCTTTTGAAAAAAAAAAAATTTTTATTACAAAGTAATAAATTAATTTCTGGTCCTTTTAAATTTTAAAAAGTATTGTTAATTTGCCTCTCTGGTTATATAACTTCTCTTTATACTATCTTAAAACTAAAGATATATTAAGTAAAATTGTTTAGTGTTTTAAAAAACCTTATACTCAAAAACTCTTTCCAACAATTACTTGGACCAAATTTTCCTACCAAAGAAATTCAAAAAATTTTGTTGAAAAGTTGCCTGCACCAAAGAGGATAGTAGAATAATACAGAATAATAGTTTTTATAAAGGTTAATCAGTTTTTCTTTCTGAAAACTCTCTTATATATTCAACATACAAGTCAAAAGCATCTTTATACAAAATAACTAGCAGAAGATGATACTTTTGTATATGAAATTTTGGTGAAATTACAAGTTTTTTTTGTTAATAAAGCTTTCTGTAGTAAAACAGTAGAAAACAATAAAATAATATATTTTTAATACTCTTTTTTGAAAGTATAAAGTTTTACTATCACTTTTTTCTCAGCTATTTTTTTTTAAAAATTGCTTACTAAAAGTGGCCAATCTGGTGAACTTTTATTCAAAGATTGCATTGTTTAGCTCTTTCTAATTTAGACTAATCTTAGTAATACACAATTATATATTTGCTTTACAAATATAATAACATCTACAGTATGTTAATAAATTAGAGTTACAGGTATAAATATACATGCCACTTAAACTACAAATTTTCAAAATCTCACCCAAATCCCAAATTCCAAATATAGTAAAATTGTTCCAAGCCCAAATCCCAAATTTCAATCTCAAATATAATAAAATTGTGATTTAGAATTTGGAACAAGTAGTTTTTGCAGCATGTATAGATATAAAAGAGTAATTCAAATTTGGAAAACATGTTGAAAAGAGATAATTAATATCAAAGTGAAGCTATTTGGGATAGGATTTGGGATTTGAAACAATTTTATTATATTTGAGATTTGAATAAAATTTTAAGAATTTATAATTTTGTTAATATATATAAATATATAGCCTTAATATGTAGTCTTTTCTTCTCCAAAATTAGCAGTTTCAACAACAAAGCTAGGGCATTTTAACTGTAGACTTGGAATGGTTACCAAACAAACAAGTCTAGTAATAACCTCCTATTAGTAGTGTTTCGAAGAGCCAACTATGAGTTACCTTTTTTTACAAAATAAAAAAAATGCATCTTTGCTTTTAAAAACTTTTATTTTCTTTTTTTAATAGCCTTTTGGCTTCTTTCAAAAATATGCTAGCCAAAAAATTATCAAGATTGTGTCAACTATTTAAAAATGACAAATTAATGATTTTATTATAATTTATATTTAGAAATTCTTGATATGACTATTTTGAGTGCTTTTTCAAATAAGAAGAAATAAGAACTAAAAAAAAAGTATTAGATACTGTAAAGACTAGAAACTCACTTTAAAAATTGCTTGCAATGTTTACCAAAATAGGTGAAATATTTTTTAGAAATACTTAAAGCTAGTATTAATTTACAAAATATTAATAATATGTTCAAGATAGAAAATTATAAATATATAAAATAAAATTACACTTTCAATAATTGTTTTATTGAGAGGTGTGGCGACTTAGTGTAGTGGTCTAGTCATTACTCTCTCCAAGTAGCAGGTCTAGAGTTCAAATCCCACAGACAACGATATTTGAAAAATAGGCTTGTGTTCGGTTGATGGCTATACTTATCAGTTGGATCTAATTTGTAACTTCAGTCACACTATCTAGTAATGGGAGCAATGGTGCAATAAATCCGAGGAACCAACATAACCGAAAACCTATTTAGAAAGTCGCAAGCTAGGAATAACAGTGATTTTTGATGGTATCACAAGAGGGCTGAATTTGAACCAGGGCCTGAAATTGGAGAACCGAACAACCAGGTCCTAATGGCGGAGAACACACTAGCTGAACCATCGGGTCTGTCACACTGGAAGAAAAGGACATATGCTCCGAAAGTATGTATCAAGGGGAGGGTGTTCTTCAGGCATTTAAAGCCTGGGCAGACCAACCCTTCCGAGTTGCTGGCTAGAAGTAAGGAAAAGACTAATAAAAAATCTGGATAAGAAGATGATTCAATTGCAGGTACTAGAGTTGTTGTGAATCTAATAAAGGCAGAAGTAGATAATTGCAGGGGTTCAATGGTTAGCTCTGACTCCAAGAGCATGGGTAAAGCTGTGGCATAGATTGCTGAAGTCTAGATGGATATATGTGTGGGACATGTGATATCTAGCAAAATGAGAATATCCTACTATCCAATGATCCAGAAGCACCTGGAGTTGGGTAAGCAAACTTCATGGTATGTGTTGACCAATGGTAAGGTAAATAGGGGTTATGACGACTATACTGGGCTAAAAGGTTTGGTACATCTTACTCAAAGTTGGTTCACGGAGATTCAGAAACTGTAACATCGCAGGGGGAGGAACCTGGGACATCTGTGGTTGTTGATGACTAATTAGAAAGGTTATGGCTTGAGATACAGACTGGGTTATGGCAGCATCCCAAAAAGGTGGCTCGAGATACGAACTCGGTGGTGGTAGCATAACATATACTAATAGGTTAGAGATTACCAATAATGTACTGAATTTTTGTTGTAAAATATATATATTGTATAACGCATCCACAATAATAAGTAATAAAGAGGCAGTGTTGTTAAAAAAAAAATAATAATAAAATAATTGTTTTATTAAAATAATTAAGTTTTTGGACAGTCATGACAGTAATAATTAGTTTATTAAAATGATTAGTTCTTGGATAGTAATAATAGTAATAATTGTTTTATTAGAACTAGATAAATAGAAACCATTCAAAGTCTGAAGGACAAAATATAAACTTTAAATTTAATTTATACTATATATAAATTTATACAGTATTTAAAATCATTTATTTTTGCAATAAAGCCTTCAAATTTAATAGAAATTAGCTTTTTTTTTCTTTTACATTACAGCTGATCTAACCAATAAGCATTGAGTAATAAATTTGACTATGTGTTAGTTTGTTTTTATATTATGCCTGATCTAGCCAATAAACATTAGTTATAATTGTTTTTTTTAAAATTTTTTACATTATATCTGATCTAGCTAATTAGGTTTTAGAATTTGTTAACACACAAACATTGGGTATACTATTAACCTATCCAGTAGTATCCTTTAGACAATAATTAATTCTTAAATAGTAATGATAGAAATTGCAATTAATATGCATTTTATTTAAAAAAGTTGTATAGTACTTATCAGTTATATTCTATTTGTTAATCTCTTTTTTTTATAATGCTGGCAGAGAATCAGCTAATCAATCATTTTGCAGCAATCAGGTAACTAACTAACAAAATTCGGGACAAATTCAAAAGAAGCATGTTTCAAAGAAAAAAGTTTGTCTGATTGGCTAATGTAAATCATTTGCCCAGGTAACTTATTTATATATTCTACAGTATTTCTTTAGAACTGAATATTTCACTAATAAAAATCACTTCAAATATCATTAATAACTTCAATGAAGTACTAACATTACTATACAAAAAAATAAAAAAAAGATTAGACTTCTAGTGAACTTTGCTTAGAAGACAAAATATATTGTTGCCTATTGGACTATACAAAGCTATACTGTAGAGTAAGGTAATTAGAAATATTTTTTTGTTTAAGCTATTTATTATATTAGATTCAAATAAACTTTTATTACTAACTGTTTAGTTTAAACAAGTGCAAGCTTTTAATAGCAAAAGATTTAGGTTTAATATTTAGATATAGTTAGCTTTAGTTTATATACTGGTATTGTGTAAATTTTCTTAGAAGCTCAAGTTTATTAATAATAAATATTGTATTTATTTACTTTATATATATCTTTCTATTTTCTAAATGTGATAAATTATTTTGTGTATATTTATTATTTTGTAAGTTTTTATATAGAGTTATCTTTTGTTTTCTAGTATATTATTAAAGTGACCGATTTTTAAAAATTATGTAATTTGATTAACAAAAATTATTTTTTTCCAAAAGGCCAAGAAGCCTTTATTTATAACTAATTCAATCTCTATTTTTATATACAGAATATGTTTTATAACTAGAATTATTCTTATTACTGTGATTATTTATTATTCATTTTCTTTGTCTAATTGTCTCATAGGTGGATATTGTCTAATTGGCTAATGTAAATCAATTGCCCAGATAACTTATTTATACAATGTTTTACTAACAAAAATTACCACAAAAACTATTTTTTGCTTTGATAAAACGTCTATATTCACTATACAAAATAATCAGTAATAATTAGTATTCCATGAACTTTACTTAGAAGGCAAAATATATCTACTATTTATTGAACTATATCAAATTATTCTGTATAGTAAAGGTAACCAGAAATGTTTTCATCCAAACCTACTGTATTTTATTATGTAAACTTTTATTTCTAACTGTTTAATTTAAATAGATACAAGCTCTTTAACAAGAAGAACTGGGCTTAATATTTAAATTTGGTCAGTTCTTGTAGTGTATTTGAGCCTGTTAACTGTAAATTAATAGTTAAAGTTTAATAGTTTTAATTAGAGATTGTACCTGTTAAGAAAATCTCTACCTAGGTATTATTAAATTACCTGGTTATCCAGATAATTTATTATAGCCAGATTATAAAAATATCTACTCAGATACAATCTCTAGTTTTAATTTATATGATAAATTCTTTAATAGTTTGGGTTTATTAGTAATAAATATCCTATTTACCCACTTTATGTATATCTATCTATTCTCTGCATATTAATAATAAATTCTTTCACACATATTTATTAGTTTGTAAGTTTTTTTATATGAATTTTTTTTTGTTTTCTAATATTATAGTATTAATTAAAAATTTTGTATTTGGTTAGTTAATTATTATAGAAAATCACAGATAGACCTACAAAAATTAACCAATTATATAAATGTCTTTTTATAAGCTCTGGTTTTGAACATGGTATAAAAACTGACCAATTAACAACATTGCTTTTAAGGATTAGTAAGAACTTAGTCCTTAAATCTAAAAACACAATACATCTATATGGGATTTCAGGATTTGTGCTTATTTATGTTAATAATAAGGTATTAATATAATTAGAAAGTATTGTTTTGACAATAAAAGTTTTAATTTTATTAGATAAACTTATGTAATTTAAAATTGACTATAATAAGTTCAGAATCATCTTTTTAGATTTTAAGTTCAAATTGAACTAGATTGACCAGAATTAGATTGTTTTACAAATCATATATGATTGTATTATGATCTTGTTTTTTTTTTTACCATGTTGATTTTATTTATTACTTTATTGATATAGTCTTTTAATAAACGCTTTTTGTTTCATTTATTCAAAGCTGAGTTCAGTTTTTTTGACCCTTTCATTCAGAGTAAGAAGATTTTTATTAAATTTTATTAATAGAAAACGATTAAAGGGGCAGCTAAAAAATTAATTGCATGTGATTTATTTTAAGGAAGACTAGCTAAAGTTAGCAGTAGAAAGTTATATTTGAGCTAATTGTAAAGATTATTTTCAAAAAATTACACCAAAACAATAGAATACTTATTATATGAAGATGTTAACAGACCAGTGAAACCTCTTATTCAAGTCCTTTTTTTCAATGTTGTATTCTGTCTTGCTTGCCAAATAAGGGTTAATATGCACTGTACAAGTATGTTTATCAATTTTCTCTTTATTTTATATGTGTTATTTATTCGAACGAAAGAAAGAACTTTTCTTTATTTACTTTTGACTTATATTACTTTTATATTATTTTACTATTTCTCATATATACTTGTATCTAGTACAAGTAGAGTTGCATCAGTTCTGAAAAAGACTTGTCTGAACTGGTCCTGGACTAGGACTGATAAGACTGTAGAACTATTAAAGAATCAGTCCTAGGTCTAGTCCTTGTAAACATAACTGTAATCTTCATATCACCCAATCAAATTTCTTGATTAGGTGTAACATAGATTATATAATGTTTGTTTATATTCAAAGATCTGTAATTATATTATTTTTAACCAATAAGATTTCATATATTTGAAGATGACATAATTATAAAAGAACTGTTTTGAGACCAACATCTGGACCAGACCAGACTGTAAATCACTATTTAATCGGTCTATTAAAGACTGAGACAAACTGGACTAGACCAATGCATCTTTAAGTACAAGGGCTGCTTCGGAACTATATGACAATAAGTAAGTATTGATTAATGTACTGTTTCCAGTACTAGCAACTTAGAAGCAATAGCACTTCTTTTAGCAGATTTGAGGTCTTCAGATTCTGAGTAAGGAGTCTGTTATATTTTTTCCTCAAAGAAGTTAAAAAAGGTGTTGGTTAGTTGAGTCTTATACTGTGTCTGTAATTCTCGAGCTTAATTTCACAGCCCCTACATCATATCTCATGTTTTTTGCTGCCTCCATGATATTTTCATGTATTTTTATAGATCATTTGGAATTATTGAAAGTCGGAGATCTGTATATTTTATTTTACACTTTTACTAAAACGCACATATGGTGTTTTTACACTATCCATTAAATTGTTTTGCAGCCAAATTTGCCTGCAAACTTTTTTTAAATTTTAAATTTTTCTAATAAAATTTTAAATATTGATTTTAGCTATATATTTTCTAAGTAAA
>CAJVPY010004096.1:0-13069 GCA_910591965.1 Dentiscutata erythropus
AAACGTTACGCCACTATGTGGAACATATTGTGTAACATACTGTGTCGATCATCTAATCGAGTAAAGCCCGCTATGTTGTCCTCGACCTTGATCTTTCTATCCGGCATATTTCGGGACAATAATTTATAGGTATTTGATTTGGACTAAGTGCCTTATGTCCAATAGAAAAAAATGTGGAAAAACATAGACAATATGTCCAATAGAAAAAATAAGGAAAACCATGGACAATATGTCCATGTCCATTGGTCCATAATGCCCATGTCCACATTTTGTCAGCACTGCTTAAAAAATAGTTAATCGATTAGTATGCTTATTATTTGAGACTTAATTGAAACAAGGGAGTAACTTATATTACTTGTTTAAGATATCTATCTTCTTGTAAAGCAGATAATTCGTCTTCCATCTCATATTGCACATATTTACCATTGAGACATTTACTTATTACAACCGTTTGTCATAACTTTATTCTGAACCAATAATGCACTATGCAGGTACTATCTTTAAGCATCTTTCAAAACACCGATACAGTTTCATTATACCATGTATACTCTTCTTACTCATTATTATATCTGTTATTACATACCAAGATACTGTAATACATAAGTAGGCAGTCTAGAACGATAATGTTGTAAAAGTTTGACGAAAAATTTTAAATTTTAGATTTTATTCGTGCATTATTTCCATCATTATTTCAATAATTTTAACAAGATAAAAATGCAAACAAAAAATATAATTTCACGAAACGGTTGCTTAAACTTAGCCTATAACTTTTAATCAATTATTGACCGCTTATGTATTATTAATCTAGAACATACTTGAATATTCATTTTTGGTTATCAATATTACTATATACGATACCAAATTAAGCATATTAATGATATCTTTCTACTGTATTTACTGTATTTATTGTACTTATTGATAATGATAATTGCCACAACATTACATACGAATACAACAATGCATTAATGAAGTAATATATACATATTAATTTATAAGCAGTAATTTACCTGCAAGTTATTTTTTTGTCCTTCTGTAACTAATCAACAAAAGAAACTTAAAAACACAAATGTTTGTACTTATTAAAAAAAAATTAAAGTTATTAAATTCTGGATCCATTCCTGCTAACTCATGTATCCATAAACCCAGTGTTTATATTAATAGCTATGTACTCCTTAAAGATTGGAGCATGTACTCTCCCACAACGTTGGTTGCAATTGCCTGGTTTATGATTTTTTTGTACGCTCAACAACGTGCTATTAATATTGTAATATAAACTTTATCATGCACTGCGGCTTTAGGTGTTATGCATACCCTTGCAGTTAAACGATAATCCCCCGCGTGATTATGATATTTCACAAAATGTTGGAGTTTTAATTTTCTCCTCTTGATTCATTTATTAACGTTAGTTTTAGTGTACCACTCTATACTGTAACTGATAACTAGATACTAAACAACCAAATTATATATACTATATAATATTAATTAAACGAAAGCGATGTAAACAGATCATAATGTGCCAAATTTTCAAGTTCATATCGATTTAAATGTGATATTCACAATATACGTATTAGTGCGAAAATAAAAACTTTTTAATTGATTTAAAAATTAGTTCAAAAATTAGTTCAAATAAATTTATAAATGAGATTTATATATCATTTTCGTTTAAACACAGCAGTTAATAAATGTTGGCTTTTTTATTTAATATTTCTACAGTATTTGTATTCTTTCAATTATAGTCAAAAATGAAGTTAAGTAACATGATAAAAAGATGACGCTTAAAAAAATTGTGCAGTTAATTCTGAAATTAGTTGATGCTGAAATTTGAAGTTCCCATTTTAAATCTACGTGCGTATAACGCCTAACATAAGGTCGTTCAAAGTTGATTATTAGGTTAACGTTATCCTCTCCTCTCGGTTAACTGTCTCCCCGGAAATTAAAACAACAGAATTATTATAAAACGCACCTATGGTGTTATAGCACCTATGTATAATTTCTTTTAATAAAATTTAGGGGAAATTAAGAATTATTTTTTTTATATATAATATATTATAGAGCTACTATAAGGGCCCGATCTCAGTTCTCGTGAGGTTTTTGGGGTCCTGAACATTTTTACTTAGAGGACCCGATCCCGTTTACTTAGTACGTACGTTTTTGAGAAATGGGACCTGCGGTGTAAAAACACCATAGGTGCATTTTAGTAAAATCCAAAACAACACATCATTAACCATGTGATTAAGTTGACCAATGAGATTTGATCAAATATGTTTGGTTAAATTTCATCTAAGGTGTGTCCCAAAATAGATATTTTTACCCGCCCGTAAATTAAAATTTTTCGAAAACTTTGCGTAAAGGTATCAATAAATGCCAAACTAAATTCGATAAACGTTTTTATTTGAATCTACAAATTCGTAAAATTCAAACAAAAGAAAAAGTTCATCGAATCTGGCCTGGTAGTTACCGAAATATCTTTGTTCAATGTCTTAAAAAACTCAAACCATCTATCGAAATAGAAAATTTTCTCAAATTATATTAATTTTTTATTAGAATTTACGAAACTGTAGAATTAAAATAAAACAAAATTGCATCGAATTTGGCTTGGTGGTTGACAAAATATCTTCGCTCAAAGTTTGAAAAAATTTCGGCGCAGCTTCTATTCGATAGACGTTTTGAGTTCTTTAAAACTTTATGCAAAAATATCTCAATAATCACAAAGCAAAATTCGATGAACTTTTTTTTTACTTCAATTCTACAGATAGTAAGAATTTAATTTAAAAAAAAAAGTTCATCAAAATTGGCCTGGTGGTTATCAAGAATCAAGATACTTTCGTTCAAATTTAAAAAAAATTAATTTACAGGACCCAATATTAATTCACACAAAACTTTCATAAATGTAATAATCATAGGAAATAATTTGTGCGATTTTAAAAATATTTATTATCTGATTACCGAGGATACTTATATAGTAAGCAACCACCACTTAACTAACGTATTTCGTGTTTATTAAAAACCAAATAAAGTTATATTTACACTAAAAATATGAATCAAATGATGTAAAATAAAATGTCGTGAAATAGACTTGTTGAAATTATATCATTTTAAATTTAGAATTAAGAACTAAAAGCCAGTTATTGAACTATATAAAATAGAAAGAAATTTTCGGTTAAGCACAAACCTATTTTTTTAATTATATAAACTAATTCTTTACTACTTGAAACACTTCATAATTTGAGATCGGAGATAAATTTGTGATTCCAACGCTAGGATAAGAATCTTCGTAACATTGCCAATTGCTATTGTTATTTGGAGCACATAAATCGTGACCGGCTCCAAAAGTTGGACCGTATCCATTATTGCAGTAAATTGCATAATTAAAATTATTAGCGACACGTCCTAATTTTGCACTTTGAAGATTATTAAGATCGCTTAATGAAAATATGAAGCTATCTGTCGTAGTTTTATATCCATTTCCATTCCAATCAAGTGGATTATAACCACCAACCAGCATATTTGAATTTGCAATTTTCGCTACAACAATTGTTGCTCCTTTATTATCACATTTATAATGAAATATTTGAGATGAAAAGCCATCTACTCTACTTCGAAAAAGAAGATTAAATTTATATCGAATTTTCTTTGAAGCCCTGAGATCAATAATAATATCCATTTTGTAAATAATAGTGCAACATTCTTGTTAATTAAATCTGAATCAATTTTAAAGTTGCCCCATCTGACTGGAAATGCGCAATAGGGCGGGATGGCACCTGAAACTAAATAGCAACGTAATATATCTTCGATTAAGTTATCAAAAAGGAGGTGTTTCAATGGCCATACTCCAAACATAAACTCTTGCTGATTTATTTGATGAAATCTAACAAATTTAATTAAATCATTTAATATCATTTTTAACTTTCTAAAGTCTTCTTGCGTAAAGTTGCGTAAATTAATCATATCATTTTGGTCCCTCGAATATTGTGCGATTCCCCATTTAACTAAATGTTTCCAGATATCAATTTCTTTCATATCAAGATCATCACATTTAAGAACTAATTCTAGTACTTTTTTTTCTAATGAAAAAAATTCGTATGAATCAAATAATAGGCTAGGATATTCGCAAATAGCCTCTAAAAAAGCTTTCCTATGTTTGTTAAATTCTTCGTGGTGAATAATAAAATGAAGTAACTTAATAGGATCTCGTCGTAAAAATTCTTTACAATTTCTAATTAAGTTCCTTAAAAAAGCTTTTTTAAGATTATTAAAATTATTATGACAAGTAACAAATTCAAGCATTTTAATAAGATCTGATTGTAAGAATTTTGAATTAAAAATTCTTGAACAGAATTAATAAGTCTTTGAACTCCAAGTTCATCTGCAGCGACTAAAAGTTCCAAGATTTCATCATTTTTTCGTCTTTAAAAGTCCACTATGCCACAATAAAGGTACCTATTTGAACGTGTAACAATATTTACATGAAATTAGAATCATTAGAATCTTTGACTGATTAATACAAATACTGTAGCTTAACAATTCATTACTTACTTAAGAATAATTTCGAAGATTAATGCACTAATATTAGGCTTTTTTAAAATTAAATAACCATTATCATTTTTTTCAGCCCAATTAGAAGAAAATGCACTACGAAAATATGTTGATCTAGTACGAAGAATTAAAGAATGAACTCGAAATTCTTTAACATTAGATTCTTTTCCAGCGATGATAATCGCATCATAATCTTCTTTAGTTTCATATAATTTTTTAAAATCGTCCACGCTGCACGGTATACTGTATTCTTATACGGTAAACATGCACCTCTTAGCAAATCCCAAGTTTGGCCAAACCTATAAAAAGCAGTTCTTTCCGCCATAGAAATATGACTTAATCACAATATGTAAACATAAAGGTGCTTATTTGTGGTAGGATACTACATTTGCCGAGAAATAAATTGGTTAAGGTTATAATATTCTAAAACTTACCACCAAAAATTGAAGAATAATACACACAATAGAAGGAAGGTTTCGGTTAAGCACAGCATTATTACATATTTCGTTGGTTATAAAAATATTGCAATTTGTGCTTATAAAAGATATTCAAACTAATTCTTAGCTACTTGAAACACTTCATAATCTGAGATTGGTAATGAATTTGGAATACCAATTTTAGGATATGAATGTCCATCTGTACATTGCCAATTTCTATCATTATTTGGAGCATATAAATCGTAACCACCTCCAAAAGTTGGACCATATTTGTTATTGCAGTAAACTGCATAATTGCTATTAGTAACACGTCCTAATTTTGCGCTTTGAAGGCTGTTAAAATCGCGTAACAAAAATATGAAGCTATCCGTTGCATATTTATAACACTCATTTCCATTCCAGTCAAGTGGATTATAACCACCAACCAGTATATTTGAATTTGAACTTTTTGCTATAACGATCGTTGCCCCTTTATTATCGCATTTTTGATGAAATATTTGAGACGTAAAACCATCTATGCTACTTCGAAAAAGAAGATTGAAATTATATCGAATTTCCTTTGAAATCGTATCATCTATAGATTTTTTACCAATCCATTTTACAAATAATATTGCAATCTTTCTATTAATGATATGTGAGTCAATTTCAATATTGCCTAATCTTAATGGAAACGTGTGATAGTGCGGTAAGGCACTTGAATGTAAATAGCAACGTAGTATATCATCAATTAAGTTATCAGGAAGTAAATATCTGAAAGGCCATACTTCATGCATGAACTCTTCTCGATTAATCTGATGAAATCTAACAAGATTAATTAATTCACCTAATGACTTTTTTAGCGCCTCAAAATCTTTATTTGTGAATTTTGTCACATCAATGTCATTTCGAGTAAATGGCCCACGGGAAAAAAATTTTTTAAGCCATGACCGATTAGCGTTTCCCCATTTAATTAGTTGTTTCCAAATTTCACTTTCTTTCATTTTGAGGTCATCGCACTTGAGAATCAATACTAATACATCTTTTTCTAATGAAAAGAACTCGTTTGTACTAAATATTAACTTAGGATTTTCACAAATAATATTTAAAGAAACTTTTATAAGCTCACTAAATTCTCCACGACGGATAATAAAATTAAGTATTTTAATAGGATCTTTTTGCATAAAATCTTTGTAATTTTCATTAAAGGTCTTTAAATAAACATTTTTAAGGTTATCGAATACATTATTACGGATAACAATGTCAACCATTTTAATGGGATCTGGTTGTAAGAACTTGCTACAATTTTGGATTAAAAATTCTTGGACAGAATTAATAAGTCTTTGAATTCCAAGTTCATCTACAGCAACAAAAAGGTCTAAAATTATTTTGTTTTTTTGGCTTTGAAAGTCCACTATTCCACAATAAAGATACCTTTTTGAACGTGTAATAATTTTAATATGAAATTGGAATTATTAGAATTTTGAATGATTATAATAGTTTAAAAGTTCATTACTTACTTAAGGATAATTTCGAAGACTAATGCACTAATATTAGGCTTTTTTAAAATCAAATGACCATTATTGTTTCTTTCAGCCCAATTAGAAGAAAATGCACTACGAAAGTAAGATGATCTAGTACGAAGAATCAAAGAATGGACTTGAAATTCTTTAACATTTGGTTCTTTTCCAGCAATGATAATCGCATCATAATCTTCTTTAGTCTCATATAGTATTTATAATCATCAATTACATCGTTGGGATATGTTGTGGCCATTGCTATCGTTATTATAGTACGTACGTACTTTATTTAAAACGACAATGATCGTTACGATTATTCAATGCAAAATGATGATAGAATGAGACAGTCACATGACCACTCGCCCCGGATGGTTCAATAGCATGCTGGTACATGTGAAAGATCAGAAGGCGTGGGAAGATCAAATGCAAACATGAATCACACATACCAGAACGTACACATACGTATGTCTGGCGCAAATAATCAAGCAGATCAACCTAAAGGAGGAGCACTTTATCATTCTTTAGTTCATAGCCGACTTGCTTCGGCAAGCGAAAAATCATCAGATGACCCTACGGCGACTTCCAGTGCAATCGCAATTGCTACTTTCGCTGAATGTCTAACAACTCGGCTAGTTGTTCTCTGTCAGGTGGATCACGGTCCTGTGACATCAGAGCAATTTTCAGAGTTCTGTAGATTATGAACTCGCAGTGAAAGTTATAGCTTAATTTTATGTGTGATATTCTGAGTTTTTATTGGATATATTTTCGGAAATCACGGGACCGAGGATCGTTTTTGCCACCACTGATCCACCTCTCGCAATCTATCATGTATTTTGCACACTTTTCAAGATTTCAAATTATCTTCCGGCATAGTTCAAAGTAACACAAGTTGTTGTGTAATGTGATTCTTTTCGATACATATAAGATAAACTAATTATCATATGAAATCGTATAACATCAGGAAGTTTCAAGAGGTGTTAACTAACAGGGTGTGATGGGTTGCTTAACAAACCCTACATAGTTTAACACCCTTTATTAATAAAATTAGTGTTAAACAATAGAGGTGTAATAAATAGCTATTTATCAGCTATTTATCATATAACATTGATTTTATTAATAAAAAGTGGGTTTGTTAAGCAGCGCATCACACCTGTTAATTAACACTTTCAAAACTTCCTGATGAAGGCCGCGCAAAACCCACCGACCCAATTTTTTTTAATTTTTTTTTTTTTTAAGTTCCAATTGCCATTTTTACTGTTTAATTTTTTCCATAGATTTAATTTTCCGGAATAACCCGACAGGTAGAATTGCTAATGGAGTACTCCAGACTATCCCTTAAACAGTTTCTCCTGCAAATTTGCCCTGTAATTTTTTTAAAATAAAAATTTTAAAATAAAATTTCAAATATTATATTTTAAAATATGTTTTAATAACTTTTTAAGAAAAAATTTTAAATATGTTAAAAAATTTAAGAGTAATAAAGGTTTAAAGTTTTTTAAATTTTTCAAAATTCTATATGTTTTTATCTATAAATTTTTTTTGCTTCTAATACAAGTCTTAATTTTCATTAGTAAATTACCAAAAGTGTAATAATGAAAGTTGTCATCCTTTATTTAAACTATGATATTGTATTAAGAACTATAAGTTTAAAATTAATATTTAAAGAGTTCGTCAAGAATTTGTAAATAATTTTTTAGTTAAAAATTTTTCTAAATTTGTCTATTTTTAGCTTATAAGCAACCCAAACTTTTTTTTTATAATATAAAATTATATACTATTATTCTTATTTTTAAACATTATCAAAAAAAAATTTATTTAAATATATATTAAATTTTTAAAAAAATAGATCAGAAGTATTTTTATAGTAAAATTCAGGGCAAATTTGGCATGATTTTCAAACAGTTTAAGGGATAATAAAACATATAACCCATTTCTGGAGTGCTCCGGAGTGGGTTAAGCACTCTATTAACAACTCTACCGAGAGATTTGTTAAAAATATAAAAAAATCCAAAGTTTCTGATTCCATGTTATGCAAAACAAAAAAATTAACTTGCGTGGCCCTAAATATGAAAAAAAAATCTGACCTGCCGACTGGAATTTCGGAACGCCAAGTTTTGCAAAATGAAAAATTAACCTTGTGTGGTCTAACTAGTGCTCCGAACGGGTCGGGTTCAGGTTAAAAAAATCTAACCCGAAAATTTCAGGTCGGGTTCGGGTTGAACGTCAACCCAACCCGAAAATTTATAAGCATTTTATGTTTTTTTTAAGTTCTAACAGCGAATGCATAAGTATTTTTTAAATAATACTTTAAATAAAACCTCAAAAGATAATCAAGTATGCACCAATCATATTTCTTCAAACGATCTACACAAATTGTCACGGCAGATCCTTGATTTTGATTGGTTAACAGCCGCTAATATGCAAATTTTGGCCTGCATTACATAATTGTTTACTAATTTCCAGCCGTAATTAACTTATGATTTTTTCATTACGAAAATAGAAATTTTTGGAAAATAATCCCGTATTATAGTAAAATTGACCCAGAAACAATTTTCACTTAATAGGCTTTGTAGTTTTATTAGCAAAATTCTGGGTGATTCCGGTCAAACTTTTTGATCATCGCTCTTGCCAATCAAAATCGAGAATCTGCCGTTGCGGCAGCTAAGGTTATTAAGAAATCTAGATCAGGTATAATGTGAAAATCCCATTTTTTAAGAAACTGTCGATATGTAATTTGAAATTTCGGCTATGAAACCACATTCTGTGCTCTAATATAAAAAACTTCCTTGCAAAAATTTGATGCAAATATCAAAATATTCTAATTTCTAGTCTAACTTTAATGTAGATTTTTTACTTTAAAAATATTATGTATATTGAAATTGGTTTAATTCTTTGAAGAGATCTGATTGGTGCATATTTATCAATCTCAAGCTAATAAAATTAAAGATTCCTGGTAATAATATAATATACTTTTTCAAAAATATCTCAGCAATTACCTGTCTAATCCATATCATAGAATAAAATAAATAAGTTTTCATCGATTTTAGGTGGGCAGTTATCGTGATATTATCGATCAAAGTTTGGAAAAACTTAGCTGCTGACTTTGTTTTAATAATCGCCTGAATTCTTTTTGACTTCGAACGATAATATCTCGACAGCAAAATTAGTAAAATTTTTTTATATTAATATAGAATGTGCAATGCACGATTCTTACTGTAGTAGCCCGCTGAGTTTATAAGCATATCGCGCTTAGATTTGATTAGCCAACTTTGATGATTATCGTTACATGAATTATTAAATGTTTAAGAGCATAAAATTCATTTTTTTAAAAAAATTTAATATATTAGCCCTAAAATATCAGGTCAGGTTCGGTTCGGGTTGAAGCTCTAACCCGAAAGTTTTCAACCCGACCCGTTCGGAGCACTAGGCCTAACTTATAAAATGCTAATTAAATGCGGTGTTTGCTTTCAAGTCTGTATTCTGCAGCCTATATACCCTGTGTTTTTCATTGGACATTGGACATTTCTGTATATGCTCAATGTCCAGTGATATATTTTATAAAAATTTTAAAATAGCCAAGATAGTTTTTTATAATACTGGATATCAAACTAGATATGTTATGCTGACTAAATTAATTTTTTAAAAAAACTAGTATCGCATATCTGATAAGGTTCTAACACTACTAGGTGGTCGCTCTGGCTAAAAATTTGAAATTGTAATTTGCATCTTTGATTCTATTTTATTTATTTTAATATAGTATATAAGTTAAGTAATAATCAATAAACACATTTTCTTGACGCAATAAAAATTTACAATAGTTTGTAAAGTTAGGTTTATAGAACAAATGTCAAATAACTCTTTTTCTTGATACAATAAGAAATTTTATATTATTTAAAATTTTTATATAATAATTTTGCATGTCAAGTTACGTAACTGATAGGGTGGTTATGCTAGTGGGTTGAGATTAAACCTAGGTGCCGCACAAAAAATGCGCGGCAGATCCGCAATTTTGATTGGCTAAGAGCAACGATCAAAAAATTAGGCTGGAATTTCCCATAATTTTACTAATGAAATCGCAGCCGCCCACTAAGTGAAAATTGTTCCTGGGCCAATTTTACTATAATGCAGGCTTATTTTTAAAAAATTTCTATTTTTGTAATGAAAAAATTAAAAAGTTAATTCCAGCCGGAAATTAGTGAACAATTATGTAATGTGGGCCAAAATTTTGAAGATCACGGCTGTTAGCCAATCAAAATCGAGAATCTGCCGCGCATTTTTTGTGCGGCATCTAGGGTTAATGTAATATGAAAATTAGAACTTAAAAGGTTACACTACTTCTCCCATATTTGGGATCTTTGCCTTGAAAATCACCCACGGACATCTCTGATTGGGTTAATTTAGACAAAACAAATCCGTATATTAGTTCATGTTTATATTTGAATCTCCTTTTGCCTTTATTGATTCGAAACTTTATTTTATAAGCTATTGAACCATAAAGACAAAAAGGGTTTAGATATAAGCATGAACTAATAAACGACTTTTGTTTTTGTCCGGATTAGCCCAATCGGAAATGTCGAAAGGTGATTTTCAAGGCAAAGACCCCATTTCTTTACACGTACGTACATATGTCATTGCAATCTACGCTTGTATTATCATGCCTGATCAATATCTGATTATCCTTTATTCCAGTGTTGGATTGGACATGGTCAATTAAGTTTTTTGATTGGACAGTTTAGGCATGTACAAAATTGTTCAAAATTGTCCAAAACTGTCCAAAACTATTTAAAAGTTTATTAAAATATTTTGAAATAAGCAATGTATATACTTACTTGTGTTTCTAATAAAAGTTGTAAAAAAAGTTACCCCAATTCTTATAGTATTAGAAATATAAAAATTGGTCTGGTGAATCATGGGATATATCTAAAAAAAGATTAACAATTCTTTAAAGTTTCTTAAAATTTTTTTAAAGAAACTTTAAAGCATTGTAAATCTTTTTTTTTATATATGTCATGATCAACCAGACCAAATTAGAACCAGAATAACCTTCTCTACAACTTTTATTAGAAGCATTATTAAGATTAGTATAATAAAATAATCATATCTGATCAAAAAACGTTATATTTTTTATTTAAATTTGCTAATAATATTATCTACAATTCTATTGGCCAATTCTAAGTAGAAGTCTATATGACTTTTTTGAAATTATAAAATTTCTTCCAATTGACCTTTGTATTATATAACATGAACATGGTTTACATGACAAATCACTTTGACCCAAGTCAAAATAGAATTGACTAAAAATTATATATTTGTCCAAAACCAATTAAATTTAGATATGTTTTGACAAGGTTTTGGGCAGGTTAAAAACCAAAACTGTCAAATTTCCCAATACTGCTTTATTCCGATTTGGCTTAATTTATATTGCCTGATATTAGATAGCTCTGTAAACTGGATGTTCTATGATATTATTCAATTTGTCTTGATTTATATTGCTTAATTGCTATATAAACTAAATCTTCTATAATATTATCCTGATTTTAACTATATGTCTTTAATTCTGATGTGGCTTTATTCAACTCATGTTAATTAATAATCTGATTTTTATATATCACTGAGGTATTACTTGTGTGCTGGAATTGCTATTAGGATGCAGAAAGAAATTACAACATTAGCACCTTATTGTATATCATGATATAAAATTATTTTAATATCCTTTCTGTTTTTAATCTGCTCCATATATCAATGTGATTCTTTCTTTGGTTTGAATTTAAATTTATATATTATAAAATTAGACATTAAAATCAAGGTAATTAATTAATAGTTGTATAATATACATGATTGTATATATATTAGAGTTGGGTCTCTAAACCCTAAACTACAAGTTTAGGTTAGAGGTCCAAACCCTAAACTATATCCCAAACTATAACCTAAATCTATAGTTTAGGGTTTAGGGACCCAACTCTAATATGTATTCTTACTATCAATGTTGGTATTTAATAATAATTGTCGCAGCTGATGCTAAAAACGGCTAATGCTAAAATTTTTCATATTTTATTATAAAATTATAAAAAATTTTTGGGCCTTTTTTTTACACTTTTTTTCATAGATAGGTTAGGGTCAGTAGGGTAGTTTTATTAATAAAAAAATACATGTGGATTTTAGTAGGTATTATAGATTTAAATAGAGACCCCAAATTTTAGCATCAGCTGCAACAATAATTTGTAAATTCATTCGGATTTTTGCAGCAGAATGCAATCAATTTTGGTTCTCTCATGGCTTCAGTACTGTAACAAATCATTTTCGTTTATTACATTTCTGGTTATTTTATTTTATTTTATTTTATTCCTTTATTTTATTTTGTTTTATTCTAGTTTTATTTCTTTTTGTATATAGTTTATTTTACCTCTACCAATTCCATTTTGATAACAATATCCACATAGAGTAGTTATGATGGGAATGTCTAATTAGTTATACTAAATAGGAAATTGATAGTGGCTGGGTGATAGGGTTCCTACAAACTCAAATCAAATCAAACTTTAGGCCAAGTTTGAGTTTGATTTGATTTCAAATCAAACCCGATCTCAAACTAGCATTAAAAAA
>CAJVPY010004097.1:0-13069 GCA_910591965.1 Dentiscutata erythropus
TATCAACTATATAAAGACTTAATTTGTATAATAACAAATAAATATAAATTATATACAAGAATAAAAGCTCAAACTAAAAGCTTAGCCTAAAAGCTAAACTAATTATCTGTGACCTAAACCTACTAGAGTGGTTAAGACTCACCTAGGTTTGAATTGTTAGGATTTTGTTAATAGGTATATTATATTTGATCCACATAGTAGACCATGTATTGATTTTAAGGATAGCTTGTCCTAGAGGAGGGCAAGTATTGGTTTCGGAATATAGTTGGTCAGCGAAGCCACAAGGACAACTGTAAGTATAATTAGTTTTGTTTCTTCTATTGATTGAGTGTTGAGAAGAATGTGGTGGAGTATTATAGTTGGAGTAAGAAGAATTTGGTGAGATTTTTTTCCAGTTAGAAAAGTTGGTACAGTATAGAATCTAGATATTGCTGTAAAGTTGATTGAAGATTTTGAGAAATAGCTGAATAATAAGTTGAGAAGTATTGGAATATGAGATTTTGAATAGATCTAGGGATTGGATTAAGAGTATGGGTATAAGGCCTTTAAGTGTAGAATTAAGAAAGAAGGGTTTAGTTGGGATGGTTAAAGATTGAAGACAGGATGTGAAGAAATAGTATGTATGAGGTTGTTAAGTTGATGAGAAGAGAGATTGAGGTTGGCATTAGTAAAAGGATCATGTATTGATGTGTTGATAATTTGGATTAAAGGAGTGTGGTTGGGACAAGTATACCAATAAGAAGAAGATTCTAAGTTATTGCAGGAATAGCAGTTAGGAGATGTAAAAATATGAGGATAAATATTATAAAGATATACATGTATAGGTAATATATTAAGTAATATTTTGATTTTAAAAGATTTTAAATAGTTTAATTTAGAATTGGTGAAATTATAAGAAGTTTTTTGATTATTGTTAAAGTATAACCAAGAGGCATTTCAGTCGATTTGGTGAGAAAAGTGTAACCATTCTTGGGTACGGTTTTGTGAGGACCATAGAGCTATATTGTATGCATTGCATATTTTTTTTAGTGAAATGTCTAGAGGGACTATCGATAAAGTTGGTTTTCCAAGATAAAATACAGTAAGGGTTGTAAGAATTAGTATAGTTAAAAGATAACATTGGGGAAGTGGAATGGTTATTAGCAAGTAGATCTGCAAGATTATTAAAAGTATCGTTAGAATGGGCTTGAACTTTGTAAAAGGACAATTGAATATTAAAGGCTTTTAAGATATTGAGAAGTGTATGCCAAATAGGCCATGCTTAATATATTTTAAAAACATACTAAGTAATTAAAGTTAGAAATTTTAAATAAAAATATTCAAATTCTCCAAAAGCCTTATATACAGTATAATAAAATTTGAACCTTTATATTAAATTACTGTATATTATATTGATCTTTATTTTATAATAAATTCTAAAAATTTAGTGGTGGTTAATATCTCACTAGTTAAATTAGTTATTTTCAATTTAAAAATAGATAAGTAGAGATATAGATATTTATAAAAAATTGAGTTTTATTAAAACAGTAACTTGATACAACTAAAAAGTAAATCGAAGTTGATCACCTTTTAAACGGCTCAGCTCTAATTTGCAGAGCCGTAAATGTAAGAGTAAAAAATTGCCTTGCGGAAGTAGCTATCATCCCAACAATCATGCTTATGTATACATTGCAATCAATATAGATAGTTTGAAATACTTTATCATGTTTCAACTTAAATGCATTTAGAATCTGCTTAAGGTAAAAGCCAGGTACACGTTTACATATTGATCTACATATCACATTAACTTTATTCTTGATATCTATATATAACAAAAAACCACAAGCTGCATCAAAAAAACAACCCTAGTTTAATTTAGCAGATTATCTGATATAATTGTCGAGCATCATGTAAGTAAAGAAAAATTTTGCTTGTTCTCAATTCAGCTATGATAATTTATATAAAATTTACTATGATATGACCATGATAATTGTACATGCAGAAATGATCTAAAAATGCCAGATAACACAATAGTACACCACGTGACTTTTAACTATAAAGAAATTTCTTCAGCATTTTTTTCCACTGAAAACCCATTCTGTCCCGGAGTAAAATCGCAAACGTCATCCATTAAAGTTTTACATGGACCATCAATGTGAATATATCTTTCTGCTTTTTCTATAAGACGACGAGCTGATATATGTGGTAACCGTGAAGAAGACACGGTTTCATGATAAGCAGTCGCCCTGTCAAAAAATTATAATTCAAATGTCAATATTTGAACTTAAGAATTGAATATGGTGCAAATAGCAATCTATAAAATAAAAAAAAATAAAAATTATTATTATTTTTAATCTAAGAATGCATCTTCTTAATAAAAGGTTTACTTAGTCTGATAGGTCTTTTTAAAAAAATATCGATACTTCTTTTTGCAATTTTACCTTTTTTATTGAGAAGATGCAATTTAAAAAAATTTGATGCAAATTGGATGTCTTTAGGCTGTTCACACCATATATTTAGATTAAAAAATTTAACCTTGGAGATATTAATTGTTTGCTCGTGATCTCACTGATCGGAATTAATCTCCCACTGCATAAAAAAAAAAATCAAGACTATATCAATATATTGCCAAATGAATTTAAAGTTTAAAAAAATCAATTTACCATGCACAACGATAACAAGGTTCTTTGACAGTTAAAGGTGGTTGATTCTGTTTACGGTCCATTGTTTAAATATTGTACATATACGATTTTCGAATGCTTTTAACGATTTGCTTGTATATCCAAGGATTCTGATTGGTCTGTATCACACTTAAATTTCTAACCAATAACAGGAATCTTGTAAGATTATCGTGTATAATTTGATAATTTGATAGCTTTGCACTTTTTCATAGTACTGTAGCAACGAATAAAAAAGATGTCTTCTATTGATTTAAGTTTTTTCGACAATATTGATGCAGCGATGGAAGAGGAGGCTGCAAGAAAAGAAGTACGCATGTCGGTTTCAATGCTTTTTAAACTATATTATTCTCTTTAACACAGAAACATTTATTAACATTAGTCACTTGTTTCCTCTTAAAAGGAAATACTTCGGCTAGTACGAGACTTTGATAGGACTTGCCGTACTATCACTTCTATCTTGAATAGAGTTCATTCTGCTCAGGCCGAGGAAGGTAATGTATATGTAAGTCTTGACATTTCTGCACGAATTCTTGTATTAACCGTAATTTTGGATACAGTACCAACAGTCGGCAAATTAGCTATTGATAGATTTGAAGAAGTTAAACAGCACATGACAAACCTTGCAAAACTTGTACCTCATCAGCAATATTACAGGTTTGTTTCGTGACGCAAATTTAGACAAATGTTGGGTAATTAAGATATATTATTATTTGTATTTAGATATAATGAACTTTGGAGTAGAACAGTTCAGAATTCAGTTTTTCTTGCAGCATTTGCGATCTATCTCCAATATGAAAAATTAATAACTGCAAATGAATTAGAATCATTGCTTGGTGGTAAGGTTTCAATTACATATATAACTTCTTGTATGATTCGTGATTTCTTTAAATTTTTTTTTTTAATGAATACAATGGCATCGATTTAAGTCAAGATCAATCTAAATAATGATCTACAGGACTTTCACATATCTCTCGAAGAATTCCTTCATAGTTTTATCACTTTAACTAATGAATTGGTAAATGTTTATTCGGTTATATCCTACAAAAAGCTCTATTATTGCCCATTATAACTTATTCCTCAATATAGTCTCGACTCGCTGTCAACGCAGTCACAGTTGGTGATTATAATCGGCCAATTCGAATCTCACATTTTGTTCAACAATTATATACGGGATTCCAACTGTTGAATCTGAAAAATGATGCTTTGAGAAGGCGTTTTGATGGAATAAAGGTATATAATTATTATATATATACATTAATTTATTATCGATGTTGCGACTCTTTTATTCACTTTTTCCTAAATTATGAAAGTATAATATCAAAAAAATCGAAGAAGGTATATCAATTTACTATAATAACTATAATTTTTTTCATTCGTTACTCACGGTCTTCACGTGTCTTAAATTTGTAGTTGTATACGATATATCTCTTAGGAAGTTGTCAGATGATAATGAGATGAAATAAGAAAATATTCAATGAGTGAAAAATTGTAATAGACTTAGTTTGGACTACATGGTTAAATGGCTTTGTGAACATTTGGAATATTGTTTTTCAATAAATTGGTACGCTTCATAACAATATTGGATTCAATTCAGGGTTTTTTATTTCCAAATTACGCAGATCAGTATGGTGACCAGGTCTGTAGTACAGGCCTATTTTAGAACCATACTGATTCGGCGTTTTATATTAGCGTTAGGTTAGACTATGTAAATTGTGACTGATTGGTATGGTATTATGGTATGGTTTTAAAATCAGCCTGTGCTATACGAATCTGGTCATATGTACTGTACTAATATGTTATCCCTTAGATTTCTACAAATCAAAGTTGCGCACAGATATTCAATTATTTTTATTCCAAAAAAGCACATGCAGTCATTTCGAGTCGATGAATTGAGAATTATAATCAAATAAGGGAAGTGTCAGATATCAGCTGATGTCGTAGGGTGGGAGGGAGGTAATAAAATCTCAGGTCTAAGTATGTATACATTACCAGTCAGAATAACCGAATTTCGCAGGAGGGAGAGGGGGGGGGGGGGGGAGCTTTATAGTAAACTAATTTCAATTAATATCTGACACGTCCCTGATTTGTTAAGCCTCGATCTTAACCTTTCACATGTGACTTCTGAAGGATCCCGAAAAATAAGCGAGGAACAAAAGGTCTTATATTGCCAAAAGTTACTTGGGCAGAAAGCTCACGAGTGGGATATTTAATCTGCTTATAACATATATCCTTACGATTTACATGCAATCTGCCACAGAAGATGCATTCGCTCTAAATCCGCAGGTTAATTGTTTGTTAAGGGATAATTTCATTTGCTCAAGAAAGTGTGATACTGAATTTTCTGCGCTTAATTTAAGAATGTATATGATGTAAATTTGCAATCTATTGGTGACACAGATTTATTAACCTTATCTGTTATCAAGTTGGGATAGAATTATAGCTTGGCCGAATTAGATCATGAGTTACCGTGTCGGTATAATTCTCTTTCGATAAGTGTATGATATCTGATTCACCTTGAATTTAATAATAATTATTATATTTAGCAAATCACGCATTTTTATATTACTCTCTTTAAATACAAGCATGCACTCAAATATATAAATTCTCTTTTCAAGTAAATATATCCATTATTTTTTCGGGGGTTGTTACTTTATTTGTGACAATGTATTTATGATAGCATTGAATATATTAGTTATAGAAAAATTAAATATGATAAGTAGTGTAGGTTTGTTTGGCAAAACAAGCTGGGCCATGTTCCTCGCTGTTGGTTAATTTCACTAACTAATGACAGTATATGTTTTAAGAGTAGTATAATTCCAAGTTCATCCCATCATGTATTTCATCTGTAAAAAATAAAAGATATATATATAAATAAGATAACAATTTAAGAAAAATCATTTTATACTTACAATCTTCCAAACTAATAGTATTCTTGTAAGTTGTATACCTATACACAAGAAATAAACATTGTTTATAAAGCAAAACGTAAGTATAAAAAACAAGCAAATGTTACTAATATTTAGTCAAAAATATAATAAGCCAGAGCTTGATTTAAGTATAAGGACTTAAAAGAGATTCGCTAAAATCAGCTTATGTATTCTCATAAAAGGGATTTAAATTTAAATCGCCAAGACATCGTAACAGTTAAATAATAATCGCTAAATCAAGCACCGACCATATGTTTTTTGTTCCTTACCATTTTTTTAAAATGATTTTTGAAGCATCAGTACCGGTTTGAGCAGCGATCAATTTTTTTAGATCCCCAACAGTATCGGAAGGGCTATAGAAAATTCAAAAATGTTATCACGATAATCACTTTGAATTGTTTCAAAAGAGCGGAGAGAACTCACTTGCATTTTACGCGAACCTTTTTACCCAGTCGATCGTTACAAATAATTTCAATCATGTTTAAAATACGAGTTTACGATTTTTTTTAAAAAGTTCTTTGGATGGGAAATCTAACGTTTCTATCCGATTGACGTAGGTCATTGTGGTCATTGTGATCATCACGATCACCATACAATGCTGCAATGGATATATTATATTCCATATAATGTTTAACGTCCAAGAATCTTATTGGTTGATCGACAAAATTCTAATTATAAGTATTATTATAAATTTAAATAAAGAACTAGAGAAAATATGGATTTTTCAAAACCGCCACTGTAAATTATGGTGGATTGAAGTATTTATTATAAGAAAAACGTTATAATAGTGGCAATTTTCAAAGTCTACATATGTTAATTATTGACCTATTAATTCAAAATAATTTATATTAGCTGGCTTTAGGCTCGTAATAACATACTATATATAACAATTATTGTGAATGATAATTGCTACGTAACAACAAAAAATAGATTAAGAATTGGAATTGTAAATATTTTTTCATAGTTTTGGGCGAATTATATTGATGTTAGCTGTTAAACGATTAAGCGGTTCCAATCTCTATAATCTGATTTAGAAACAATTGTAATATTTTCTTAAACAATCAATACAATATAATAATAATTATGAGCAAGAAGTTTATACCTTCAAAGCAATTAAATCAATCTAAATAAATTTACAAATATAAAATAAGTAATAAATTTGCTTAATTACATATACTGTAAGTTTAATACTCACCATCAGGAACTTCGACATCGATAGGTAGTGATATATATTCGGACTCATGGACATCGTAATTCTTGGGCATAAAAGTTTTGGATCCTATAAAATTTTGATTGGTTGAAATTAGTAGTATTAAATGTAACACAAATATTGGCCAATCACATGTGATTTTGGCATGTGACGTCCAATGCCCAATTGGACGTTGAACACATAGTAAAGTCATTCAACGTCCAACTTTTGTTATTGGATCATTGGACAAGACATCACTGTCGATAGGGTTAAAATAAATACCTTTAATTTCACTTGATATTCTTTGAGTGTTGATCGGTTTGCTCGAATACATAACATCAGGATGTTTTGGTGAGATGACTGGCAACTCTTCGATTTTTTTATCTGCATCTAAGAATTGTTTTTTAATTTCATCTGTGTCATCTAAACTTTCCATGCTGTCATCCCAACTTGCAAGTTTTTGATAAATATCCGAAGCAGTGGGCCGCTTTTCTGGATCAGAATTCATGCATTGTTTAGCCAATTCAATATAGCAATTTGGAGTCCCAGGTGCAAATTCAGGCCGCAATCCAAAGCAAATCTTTACTGCAAGATCATCATTTAATTGAAAACCGTCAAAAGGTCTTTGTCCGGTTGACACCTCTGACATGATGACTCCAAAGCCATAGATATCGGCCTTTGTTGTATACTTTTGACCTGATAAAACCTCAGGAGCCACATAAGGAACGACACCAACAATACGGCCTTCTGAATTATTTTCATTCTTATTTTTAGACAATCCTAGGTCTGAGATATAAGATCTTATACGTTTACTAGTGCCTCCATGTTGCAAGATATTACCACTGTGAAAATCTGCATGAAAATATCCTGCTCTATGAATTTCACCCAAATCAACTGAAACATTTATAAGTAAATTTATTTTAGTCTTCCAAGTAAGATCTCGAAAATTTTTTAGTAAAAACTTATTAAGACTTCCATTATCAGCGTATTGAAACACCATCAAGTATTCGCTTGTTTCTGTGTTTTGAGTCAATCCGTATACTTTAAGCCGACTACCGTAAAGTATACATTTCATATGATTGTCAAACTTATAAATAAATTTATATAATAAATTAGTTAAATGTGTTAATAAACCGTGCATTTGATGATATTTTTAGCTTACTTCATTTAAAAAATCATCTTTAGAACCAGACAAGGTTTTGAGTGCTACAGTAACAGACTGCTCACGTGTTTTCACATGAATATAGTCATCTTCCTTAATTGTTTTAATCAATCGTATACCATCCAACCAGGTTGCAGAAAATACCGAGCCAAATCCACCCTGGCCAATTTTTTTAAAGTTATTTAGTCTATCAAATGGAATCCATTCAATCATAGATCCATACGCGGCAGTTCTAAGTTGAAACTCTTTCATACAATCGTCGATATCTTTATTTATTTCCATTTGTCCATTCTTGAATTGTTTCACATGTCTGACACCATGCTCGATCCGTGTTATATTCATTACAATGTGCACATTTCCCGTGGTAAGAATCACTTTATAATTTTCAATTAATATTATATTTTCATATTGTTATTATGTGACTTCTAATTTATTTACAAATAATTTTATGCTCACCGCCTAATTCATGCGAACAAAATAAAATTTAGTAAATATTCATGAACTTGAATAACTTATTTTAAAATATTTTAGATTAATAAATGTTTTATCTACTCACTCACTAAATTAATGTGAATAAAATAAAATTAAATAGTAAATAAATATTTATGAACTTGAGTAACTTATTTTAGATACTTAAGATTTATAAATGTTCTTATACTCACGGACTAAATTAATGTGAATAAAAAAATGAAATTAAATAATAAATATTCAAGAGCTTAATTAGCTTAATAAATTTCTTTATACTCACGGACTAAATTAATGTGGATATTAGTAAAATATTCATGAACTTGAATAGCTTATTTGAGAATATTTAGATTAATAAATATTCTTTATACTTACTCACTAAATTGACGTGAATAAAATAACATAAATAGCAGAAATTCATGAACTTGAATAGCTTATTTTAAATATTTTTAATTTCATAAATGTTCTTTATACTTACTCACTAATTAACATAAATAAAATGTAAATATTCATGAGCTTGAAATATCTTATTTTAATATTTGGATTAACTAATGTCGAAGATGATGCTGAAATCTGAATTGAAGTCTTCATTTTAAATAAAAATCTACTAAAAATCCAATATATTCTTTAATTATAAACTCTAACCCTAAATCCTAACCCAACTATAAAAAAAAAAACACACCATCATCTAAAATTTTACAAAATCCAGCATCATCTTCCACACCTAATATTTTTTATACTCACAATCTTAATAAAATTAAATAGTAAATACTTATGAACTTGAATAGCTTATTTTAAATACTCAAATTAATAAACGTTTTTTATACTCACTCCCTAATTTAACGCGAATAAATAGTAAATATTCATGAATTTGAATAGCTTATTTTAATGTTTAGTTTAACAAATGTTCATTATACTTACCCACTAAGTTAACGCAAATAAAATAAAATTTAAATTTTGAATGGCTTATTTTAAATAATTTGATTAATAAATGTTCGTTATACTCACAATCTAAAGTGAGATTAAATAGTGAAATATTCATGAATTTGAATAATTTATTTTAAATACTTAAATTAGCAAATGCTCATTATACTCACTCACTAAATTAACACGATTAAACAGTAAATATTCATGAGCTTGAATAGCTTATTTTAAATATTTAGTTTAATAAATGTTCTTTATACTCACCGACTAAATTAACGTGAATAAAATAAAATTAAATAGTATGTGTTCATAAACTTGAATGGCCTTATTTTAATACTTAGATAATAAACGTCTTTTATACTCACCCACTAAATTAATGCGAATAAAATGAATGTAAATAGTATATATTCACGAACTTAGAATAGTTTATTTTAAATATCTTGATTAATAAATGTTCTTTATACTCACTAACTATAATAAATTAAATGAAACTAAGTAATAAGCATTTATGAACTTGAATAGCTTGTTTTAAGCTTTAGTTTAATATTTTCTTATACTCACGATCTATAATGAAATTACTGTAGTAGTAAATATTCAAGAACTTGAAAAACTTATTTTACAAATACTTAATTTAATAAATGTTCGTTATACTCACGATCTATAATAAAATTAAATAATAAATATTCAAGAACTTGAATAGTTTATTTTAAAATACTTAAATAACAAATATTCTTTGTACTTACAAACTAAATCAATATGAATAAAAATAAATTTAAATAAAATGTTCATGAAATTGGATAACTTATTTTAAATACACAGATTTATATAAATATTCTTTAAACTCACATTCTAAATAAAATTAAATAATAAATATTTATGAATTTGAACAGATTTTTTAAAGATATATATTTCATTTATACTCACGGACTAAGCAATGTAAATAAAATAATTTTGAGTTATATTATTTAAATAAAAATATTATGAACTATTGCCAATAGAAAGTTTTTTATACTTGATAATTATACTTACTCTCTAAAGAATTAAATGTTTTTAAAAAATGATTTAAATTTCTAATTTAGAATAAATAAAAAATTATAAATAACTTACTTGTCAAACCAATAACGGTATTTATCTTTACTTTTTTCCACACCAATTCCATAACCGTAGCAAATAGCAGTTTTCCAAATTCTCATAGAACTACCTGTCTCAGCAGATTTTAGATAATGCATAAATGCTTTATGCTTATCTATTTTAACTCCAATTCCTAAATAATAACAATAACCAACTTGATATATTCCGTTAGAATTATTCATCTCAGCTGATTTTTGATAATGAATGAATGCCTTATTTTCATCCTTTTCAACTCCAATCCCATATTCGTAACAATAACCATGCCAAAGTATATCAGCTGATGTTAGATTCGAAATATTGTTGATTTGAGTAATTTCGCCTGATGAGTTATTAACTTTTGTATCCAAAAACTGAAAGTATAACTGTATAAGGAAAATGAATGAACATCAAATACGAGCAAAGGTCAAATTAGAAAAATAGGCCGTTAAAGTCATATGCTTACAACCAGTGTTGGCATTGGATATGTCTAATCATTTTCAAAATCATTGGATATATGTCCAATGCCAACACTATTTACAACATTATATTTTATTTTGGAGGCACGCACGCACGCTTAAAGTTTGATCCAAGTCTGAGTATTATTTGATATGGAACTTGCCATTTTTTTTAAAAGAAAAATAATCCAAGATTTTTTTTATTTTTGAATTATTCAAACATGATATACTGTAATTTGAATTAAATACCCAATTCAAAAACCTTTAACGTTAATATAATTCACTAGAGTTATTTCATATCTCATCAGGAAAATTTATATATAGAAAAGTAGCAATTACTATCAAATATTTGATAACTATTAATAATTCTTATCGATTGTTATTGGTATGGGTGATTATAAACGATAATTATCATTATCGATTTAAATCATTAATTGTTAAATTTTGATTATAAACAATAATTATCATTAAGTTAATATTTATGATTATTCTTGATAAATCTTCTATTGATAGTAATCGATTAGGTAATCGATTTAAATCAATAACTATTAGTAACAGTTATTGATTTAAATCAATTACCTAATCGATTACTATCAATAGAAGATTTGTCAAGAATAATCATAAATAGGGGGCGTCACAGCAAAACATGGCTTCGGGCCCACCAATCGAAATTTACGATTTTATGATAATTATTTAGCTAGTAATCTTAATTTTATAAAAATAAATTTTTTTTTGTCAAACAAATAATAAACTGCGTACATATACTAGAATTACTATTATTTTGTAGTACCCGATTTGCAATTTTGATGTGCATCTTAAATTTCTAAAAAAAACATCGTGTGACTATTCACATGTTATAAACCAAGATATAACAAGTTATAGACTCAAATGGTCTTATTCAAAAATACGTCATTTTATGGTTGTAAAACAATTTACTGCCATATAAATTCAATAATAATTTATTAATGTTTGCTATTAAACCGGATTTCGATAAAGATAATCGATTAATGGCATTAGGAATAATTGTTAGTCAATCTTGTCACAGAGGTCTTGTTTATTCGGATACTTACGAATGTTCTGCTTAGTGAGCATGTTACTGCATTTGATTATTTTTTTAAACTGTTAATACAAAATCTTTAAACAAAATTAAAAAATTTAAGTCGTCAATCCAAAATCCTTAAATGAAATTAAAAAATTATTAACTTTGTTATAAATTCTTCTATATTTTTAAATGGAATATAACATACGTTCTAACAATGATGATATAAATGAAACTATTTTAACTACCTAGATAATGCTTTTTTTGTTGAACATTCAGATTATTCTGGTTCTGAAGATGAAATAGAAACGACTACTTTATCAGATAAAGAATTATCTGAATTATAATATTCCTCTAATAGATTAAATGAATTTGAGTTTGTTGATAATTCTGATAATTATATTGAGGATAAAATCTATGACAAATTAAAATTAGAAGTTAAAAAATTTTTTGAAAAAGAAAAATACACATGTCGTTCTGAACAACCTTGTTTTAAGCAAATTGGCTATGATCGATTTCTTGCATGTCGGGCTGAATTTGAAAGTTTAGATAAAAAAATGTGAGATATGGTTATTAAAGGACAACTTTTAGCTTTTCAAAAGGAGAGAAATACTAAAAAAGTTACTAGTGATAATAGAAAACGTTGGTGTTATAATTATTGTTATAATAGTAATATTTTAATTTGTTATGAAAATATATTTAGCTTTTGTTGGAGTAGGTCATACATATTTAGAAAATATAATTAAGCATTTTCGAGAACATGGTCTTGAAGAACGTGTACATGGTAATACAGGTAGAGTTCCAAAAAATATGGATCGTATTGAAGTAAATTATAATATAGCATGTGATATATATGAATTTTTAAAAAACTATTCTAATATTCATGGCATGCCTTCACCTGGATGGCACTGTAAAGAAATTTCTTTGCCAATCATATTTCTTCCAACTAGCTATAATTATACTTTAGTGTATCATGACTACGTACAAGCCTATAAAGATAAGCATAGAAAAAATATTCGTGTTATAGCTAAATCAACTTTTATAAATATCTAGAAGAGAGGTGTGGCGACTTAGTGAAGTGGTCTAGTTGTCACCCTCACCAAATGTTATGGGAAGATCCCATGTTCAAATCCCAGGG
>CAJVPY010004098.1:0-13064 GCA_910591965.1 Dentiscutata erythropus
ACTGATCTTGTGGATTAGTTTTACATTTTATAAATTTTTAAAAGAGAAGTAGTATTTTTTGTAAAGCTATTTTTTATAGAGATTTAAAGCTTCTGGCACCATAGCAGGTCGCATATAGGTATTCTTTGAATAACCAGGTGAGCTAATATTTGCAATTTAGGTGTCAAGAGGAATAGCCTCTTGAAAAATTTTAATATTTTATAGTATAATATTATAAAGCCTAATAAAGTAAAGGCTAAAAATATATATATATATATATTGTATAAATATTTTTAGAACTTTATAACTTACAATCTAGTAATTTAATAGAATTAATATAATATTATAAATATTTTTAGACTCTATACTTACTCTCTAGTAATAAACATATATTATTAATAAAGTTTAAAATTATATATGATAATTCTAAAAGTCTATACTTACAGTCTAATAATTTAACAGAAAAGTATAAATAGTTTAGTATCAATTGATAATTCTAGAAACAATGTTTATACATACTAATAGCCCAATATTTAAAAGTTTAAAAAATAAGTATATATTATTAGAAAAGTAAAGTTTAAATCATAGATGATATTTTTAAAAGTCTATAATATGCTGATAGCTTTGAATCACTAGTTATTCACCTAGAACCTGATATAAATTTAGTTATTAGACAAATTTTTATTTAATAATTATGCAAATTCAAATTCCATACAATCCAAAAGATATATATGATTTATCATTTAATATATAGTAGAAGATTCTTTACAGACAAAGCTTCAAGTACTACTTATATAAGTATATTTAATTTATAGATGTTTTTAAGTAGAAAATAGGAAAAAAACTCTTTCTGGTTCTCATCTAGAAATTTGGTGACAACAAAATTACTTTACAAAACTCACCATTTTTTATACAAAAACAACAAGGTACTTCAGGGGTTGAGGCCCTTACATACAAGAAATGTAAGCAAGATAGTATAGAAACGTTTAGCATAGATAACCCAGGGTTTAACAGAAAAAATAAAAGGCAAGAACTTCAGCTACTAAAGAGATGCAGAAAATAAGGAGTTGCTCCAAACAGTAGGCCAGAACTCAGACAACACAGTTAACATCACAAGCAGTAGTAGTATACAGGAAAATACAGCAGAAAACAAAAAAGAAATAGTTAAGAAAACCAAAGTGGCAGAAGAAAAAAACAGCTGGTTTACTCAAACAAATAATATGTTTCAAGACTTGGCAAAACAAACAGCACACATGTCTGATAAAGTTAACAACAACAAACATGTGAACAAACACATAAGCAACCAATTAAATGAAGCCAACAAACAGACAGAACCCAAACAATGGTCAAGTCTGTTTTCTAAGCTCGAATGAGGCAAAGCAACTTTCTCAACCTACTCTTCAAGGAAAAGAATTCATACTAAAAATAAGAATGCACTAATCTTTGAGCTATACAACTTAGAAAATATTCTCTCTACTGATATTGTGGAAGCAATAGCAACTGTAGTCAGTGAAGACCTTATTGTAGCCAAACCAATCTTTACTAAAAGTCAAAAATCCTATTTGGAGATCAAGTTTTTTATTAGTGTGACTTCAAAATATGCCTATGAGCAGAAAGAATTTTATAGAAGCCTTTAAAATATTGATATTATTTCTTCCATTAAACCACTGGTGTATAAGGGGATATTAGTTTTTATAGACCAATGGGTAGTAATTTTTGAAACAACAAATGATCCAAATCTAGCAATAAGAATATCCAAATTTACACATATTTGGAATCAGAAAGTTACAACAAATTGGAAAGAAGCCCCAAAGGTGTACTACTTTTGTAACAAAACAGCTATATCAAGAAAGAATGCCAGGAATACCAAAGAAAGTTGCAAAGAGCATGAGAATAGAAACAAGCATGAAATCAGGGACATTCTCAAATGGCATTAAGTACTGAAAACCTATATAATGAGAAATCAAAGAATGTCATGCTTATTGATACAACAGTAAAAGATTTAGATATGAATGGTATGGTGTTAAATAAAGAGGTTGAAGCAAAAACTTAAACAAAGATGTTGGCGAAAACTTCTAATTCACCTAAAGAAAACAAAGTGAAAACACAGGTGGCTGCAGTAGCAGAAACTAAGCCTCATCCAATGCAGAAGCTAAACCAAAAACAGAACTATCTCACATCAAGACTGATAATGAGATTAGTTAGGAAAATATAGTGGAAGATCTATTAGCATCTTTTTATGCCAAAATTGATGATATAAAAGGTGAAGTCAATAATACAGGTGCAGAAGAGTTTACATTAGTTATCTCCAAAAAGAAAACCAAAAACCATTACAGAAAGTCAATTACAGCTACAAACAAATCTAGGTTAGGGCCATACCCTGACTCTAAGACAAACAGATCTTAAGTAGTGCTTTTAGCATATACACACCAACTCTAATTTATTTTATGGTTAACAAACTTAAAATCACAACTTTAAATATTAAAGGATTACCCCAATGATTACTTTTTTTCCACAAAAATCCAAAATTCTTAAAAAATACAAGCGTTTGTAAAGGTAGAAACAGTCTGAGAAGTAGTTCTTAAGCTCTGTAACTTGGCAGTTGTTATTTAGAGATAGTTTTCATATACTACCTGCTAACTTCCTTAGAGTTTATTGCTCACTGTGGGGCCGAGCACTTGTTGTTTAGAAATAGTTCTCATACGCTATTTGCTAACAAGCTCAGAGTTTAACTTATCTGAAAAAATAAAGAAAGTGCCAGTGCCTTCCTATGGATTCAGTGTATTAAATAAAGAAAATACATACTCTTTTATTAAACAAAACAAAGTGGTTCTGTCTCTTTTCTCTGCCTTCTCGCTGCTCTTCCAAAATTTCTCACAAAAGTGGCAAAACAGCTTACCTCTTAATCATGTGTCTGGTTTGTTTTGTTTATGAGCCGTGCTGCTTCATGTAATACTAAGATTGGCCACTCACATCATTTAGGAGTCCAGATGATTTAGTCAGAAAATTTATTTGATAAGGCGAAGCTTTACACTAAAGATATACAAATATCATATTTGTTATATAATTTTTTTTCAGTCTATAGTTCACATCACTTATAGTCATCAAAGAAAATTCATATAAATTCAAATAGCTTCTTGTCTTTTAATTTAAGTGATATTAAAAATATAAACTGTAAAAATAGTAAATTCGATGCCACTCTTTCAGATTTATGGCTTATTTTTTTCTGTAATTTGTTATTTTGTAAAGTATTAAAGGTTAAAGTTAATTAATTTCTCAAATTTCGGAATAAATATGAAAATTTCTTAGGTGGCATGAATTTTTGACCAATAATAAGCAAGACATGTGACCAAATCTGATAAAAATTTCGGAATGATCTACATTTTTTGATGAGCATAGGTGACACGAACCATAGCACAGGTAATAGTAGTGCTAAAAAGATGAAATCTTTTGCTGTCTTTTTTGTTTTCTTTTCTTTATATATTCCCTTTTGTATTAGTTTTCTTTCTCTATATTCTTTTTTGTTTTTTCTTTTTCCCTTTTGTTTTTGTTGTTTTCACTTTATTTTTGTTTTTTGTTTTCTTACCCATTTGTTGTATACCCTTTTGAAGAAGAAAAAATATTAAGAAAAATAAGCTTTTAGTGATTTTTTTAGAGAGTCATCTAGTAAGTTAGATGCTGGAGAGGAGTGAATTATTGCTGCAGCAGATCACACTTGGGCACTATTATGAGCAGCCGAGTGAGTCTTTATTGAAGAGTAGAAGGGTGGAAGACATTGAGTTTATTGCAGGCTTTTTGTTTGGAAACTATGTATTTTGATTACGCACTTCTAATACAATAAAGGCAGGATTGCCAAATTAAAAAAATAAATATTAAAGGATTAAACAATTTAGAAAAAGCACATAGAACACTTACATTATTAAAATCATATCACTTAGATTTAATTATGCTTCAAGAAACTAATTTAGAAAACATAAGTACAAAGAACTTCTTATATCAACAATGGGGATATAGCTCATACTGGTCCTCTAAAACTGCAATTTTAGCCAGAAATCTAAACATCACTTTATCTAACACAAATGAATCACACAATAGCCATATAACCAAAGCAAATATTATCTACAGACACCAAAAATTCCATCTTATAAATATATATACACCTCCAAGTGTGGCAGAAAGAGTTAATTTCTTTAATAACTAGTTTCCGGAGACAGACAAAAATTGCATAACTATCCTTGCAAGAGACTTCAATACAAACCTTAACCCACAGGAGAATAGAATAAGTCAGTCTTCACCAACAAATAATCCCACAAGAGAATTGCTTTCAAATTTAACATCAGAGTATAATGACACTATAGTGGTTATAGCCTACACAAAGCCTTTTATAACTTATCATCAGAATATACAAGAGGGCCATGTAATAGCTACAAGATTGGATTATATTTTCATTGATACGAATCATAAACACCTCTGCGAGAAGACTATGACCCAGTTTGGTAACTCTGATCACTTGTTAGTAGAATGTAAACTGCAGTTGAATACAAAAAACCCAAAGCAAAACAATAAAGATTTGACAAAAACAGCTGGCAAAATCAATTACTTAGAGCTGAAGTAATTGAAGAGGTACAAAGTATTGCAAACTTCTCAAAGCGGACCTATATAAATGTAGAATACAATCTATAATTAGAGCCTTTAGACCACAACCTTCACTAGAAAAAAGGATTCAGAAGCTATAAAAAAGATTAGCCAAAATTAACAATGAGGCATCTAGCATAGAAAACTCAGAACATCTCCCAGCTCTAAGAGAACACATTAATGTGCAGTTACAAGAGGAACTTCAAACCCTTTCTGACAAATAGCAGACTAGATTAAATGTAAAGTGGATTGAAAAAGATATTTATTTTATAAGGCCAGAAGCAATACTTTAGCAAGTGACAAAATTCAGATCTCTAAACATGGTCAAATAAACAATCTGGCTAACAAACTACAATATATGAAGAATATCTACCAAAATATCTACAAGGCAGAAAATAATTATACAGCTGTAGCAAATCTCTTTACCCAAGGCTTAGTGCAAGTCTCAGAGAGTCAAAACAGAATACTAGTAGGCTCAATTTCTAAAGAGGAAGTTAGTAAGGTTCTAAACTAGCTTCCAAATAACAAGTCTCCAGGTTCAGACAGCCTTACATATAAGTTCTATAAGGAAATTAAAGAGGAAATAGTTCTAATACTTACAGATCTATTTATTCATCAGCTAGAAAATGATCTGATACCCAGATTGTGGACCAAGAGTATCATCACTCTGATTTCGAAAAAATCCAATAATCTGGAAAACATAGACAACTGGCACTCTATTTCACTTACCAACTGTGATGTTAAAATATTTATGAAGATCCTGGCTAATAGAATTAATATAATCTGCAAATCAATTATTGGTTCATCACAACAGGCATATATAAATAGAAGATCAATCACAGACGCAGCACTAGACATTATTACTATTATGAAAAACCAAAAAGACTAGTCAGCATTACACGGTTGCTGCTGCTTGATCAGCAAAAGGCCTTTGATCGAATAAGTCATGATTTTATTCTTTTAGTATTGGAAAAGATGAATTTTGACACCAAGTTCCTTAATATTGTCAAGACCTTCAAACTGTACATATCGCAGATGCCAATCTTATATTAGAACCAATCTGAGTAGAAAGAGGAGTTAGACAGGGGGCACACTCTCACCTCTGTTATATATTCTAGCTCTGAATTCACTTATCTTTAAAATTCAAGAAGATATAAATGGAATAAAGGTAGCAGACCACTATTTTAAAGTTACAGCATATGCTGATGACTTGACAGTAGGAATAAGATCTTCTTCAAATTAGGAGAAATTCACAACAATTCTGCAAAAATATAAACTAGCCTCAAATACAAAAATTAATCAAAGGAATCAATTTTAGTACCTCTTACTGTCATAGCTAAAACAACATACTTATCCAATCAAGATCTTTTTAAAATAGCAGATGACAATACTCCACTCAAAATTCTGGGTTATGAAATAGATCATAAAGGTATCCCAAAAAACAAATATAAGAAAATTTAACCGAAAATATTAAACAGAAAATACAGAAGATTTCTGGTAAAAACCTATCCTTCAAAGGGAAAATTTTACTATCTAAAGCTCTTCTCATCTCCAAAATTTGGCATTTGGCATACTTGCTTCCACCCAAAAAAAAAGCAACTTGACATTGATATACAACTGGGTTAAGAATAAATCAAAATTACTTCCACGCTATTCAACTTTTCAGCTAGACTATAATAGAGGGAGACTAAATACTCCCATTCTTAAAGATACTCTTGATACTAGACTGCTAATAGCAGATAGCTTCTGGGACAGAGTCGAACAGGACCAGGAAATCTCTATTATAGGTCCCCACTATGACAATATTTGAATACTACTATAAAATTTAAAAATGTGATCGACCTATTATAGATTTGATTTATTATAAATCTTTGTGAAGTCACTGACTTTATATGATTCGCAAAAAAAAGGTCACTGCTCTGAATTAGATTCACATATATATAGAAAATAAAAGATCACCACTTTCAATTAGATTTGCATATATATAGAAAATAAAAAGGCACTATTAATTGATTCGGTTTATTATAAATTAGACACAGATCTGAAATGTTCTGATTAGAAATTCAACGAATATAAAATACAAGCAAGGTCAGGATAAAAATTGAAGTAAAGCTCTGAAAAAGGCCGAAAGGTTTAGCAATTATATATAATAGCTTATATAATATTATGTACTAAAGTGATTGACTAAAATAAGATTCGCTTTATTATTAATTTTTAAAGGTGTCTGTAAAACTGATTTGCTTAATTATAAAAAAGCCAGATTTGCAAATCATATAAATAAAATCCTGGTCCTGGTTGAACAAATCTTAATCTCTTAAAGAATACAGAACAAAAGATCTCCAGTTAAGCTTAAAGAATGGCCAGAAGACTGGTAGCCATACTGAATAGCCTGAAAAAGACTAAGAGGCACAGTATTATCATTTAGCAACTGGCCCTGGGAATCTAGACAACAGAATTTTTAAAACAACTGTTAATATAGCCTATAGCATTATAGTTCCCAATACATTTACAAGAAAATTTTTTAGACCCTTTTGGTTGGTTAGAAAGTAAAAGGTTAATGAATAATATGAAGGACATCTTTTGGAGATTGCAAAACAAAGCACTTCCATTAATATAGATAGAAGTTGCCCAAGTTGTCTAGGAGATAGGCAAACAGTTAAATATTTTGCCCTAAAATGTAATATTAGCTATACAATTTGAGAAATAGACTACTTACACTTGCCACTTCACAACATCTGGAGGAAATATTTACTACACAGAATATTCCAAAGAAAGGCTACAATATGGTTACATATTAATATTCTGTATGAAACATACCCAGGTCTATTAGGAAAACAACATAATGAGTGAAGAAGTAGTAAAGAAGATTAGGTTACAAAAAAGTCTTCAGGTTTTGAATAGAACTCGTAAAAGTAAATCTAAAGAGAGATTGACTTGTTGTTTTTTTTTTTTAATATTGAGGTGACCACTTAGGCCTCTGGCACTTTATTAGTTCAAACAGGTGGGCCATATGTCCGAAGACTGGCTTACATATTACTAGTTACACATGCAACTTTTAATTGCCTATTTAAGTAGTTCGCCCAAAGCATTAGTGCTATGCTAAGGGTTCTACACTAGCTGTCATACCTATAGCCTAACTAGGAAGCTATCTATTTAAACTCTCTGGCTTCAACTGACATCACATGTTTTCTCCTAATATACCCCTTTCGAGAATAGTAATTTACCGTGAAAGATCCTAAGACTTTAGCTAACAACAGAAGGCATTTATCCTTGTAGTAAACCCAACAAAGTGGTATATACCCCATATATGTATTCATCTACTTGTTCGGTAATTTCTTCCCAATTAGTACATATTGTCTGCCGCCATTGTGTTCATATCTCATGCCACCTTTTGGGGTGCTGCTGTAACACAATCTATATCTCAAGCCCAACCTTCCTAATTAGTCATCCATTACATACTCCTTGCCCTTACAAGGTTCACAATAACCCGGTCCCTGCATTCTAGCTGTCTCTTTACCCGGTTTCTTTATCAGTCTATCCATAACTTCCAACTGGTAACCTGAATGGGTTGGTCTGCCCAGACTTTAAGTGCCTGAAGGATTCTCTCCCCTTGGTCCATACTTTCGGATCATATGGCCTTTTCCTCCAGTGCATTAACCGGTGGTTTGGTTGGTGTGTTCTCCTACTAAAGGACCTGATCGCTAGGTTCTCTAATCTTAGGCTCTAGTTCAGATTTAGCCTTCCTGTGGAACTGTCAAAAGTTACCGCTACTCCCAATTCAAGACTTCCCAGGCGAGTTCCCTGTAGTTTTACTAATCCCTGAGCTTTATACGACCTAATTGGCTCCCAACTAGATCTTCCAGATGCAGGTATGTACCCCCTTGGACTAGCACCAAACAGACTCCCATGCATGTATTGGTACAACTTAGGTTACAGATCTTCAAATCTGATAGTCACTACTAGTTACAGTAACACAGGCCCTATTTTTCAAAATTCGTCGTCCATGGGATTCAAACTCTAGACCTGCTGCCTAGTAGGTGACAACTAGACCACTTCACTAAGCTGCCACACCCTTGAGATTAACTTGTTTCTTAATTATAGAAATATAAACTCTTTCTAATTGTAAATAGTTAGTTAATTTATGTAATTATAAACTAAAATAAAATAAAGTAAAAAAAAAAAGTAGAAAATAGTAAAATATGAATGTTAAAGTTTTTAATTAACTTATAGAAATCTTTGGTATAAAACAATAAACTAATAAATTAATAAGAAGTGTATAATTGTTTTTGAGTACTTAGATTGGCAAATTATTTTATACTTACTGATTAAATTTATAACCTAAATAAGTAACTTAGCAGATAATTTATAATCTTACCAAGATAGAATTACTAAAAAAATAGCTTATTTTAATTATACCCACTATTATGATTATTGCAACAGTGGGAATAAGAGCTCTCCAAGCCCTTATACAACTAGAGATCTATAGCTTATTTCCCACAGTGGAAAAATAAACTTTGTTGTACTCTGTTCCTAGTACTATTATATACTTTGTGCATATGATCATACTGGTTCTGTATAGCATCACATGCTACATAGCTATCTTATACAATAACCAACCAATCAACTAACTAATCAACTTAACCAACTAACCAACTAACTGGTTAAATTAGTCATGTGATATACATAACCAGTTAGTTGCAACTATAGTTGGCAACTAACCGGTTGGTAATTTGGAACACTAATTGTTAGTTTTACAATTCTCAGAACATTTTCAATAATATGTTTTTATAATTAAATAGTGCATTCTTGTGAATATTAAGACATCCAAAGTTATGTCTTAACTATAATATTCACAGTCTTCTACATAATAATATCAAACTCAATTATTTATTTATATATTTTAAAAAAAACAATTTTTATGTGTTGGGTGTTTAACATATCTTTAATATTATTAATCAAGATATAGATAACTTTAATAACATATATTAATGCTATGTGTTAAAAGATTAATACAGTAAAACTTCTAAAAGTGTATGCTCTTGGGACCAAGCTTTAACAATATGCACTTAGAGATCAATACTTAGGCCAGAACTTTAGTATGCATTTAAAGGGTATGCACTTATAAAGAGTGCATTTACAGTATGAGGTTTTACTGTAATAGGTTTTGCAACAGAACATTTACAGTACTGATACCAAAATAGTGAGTAAGTTTTGTAACAATACTCGTAATGGAAATTATAATAATTCCAATGTAATTTAACAACTTATTGTGATTAATGGAATTTTTCAGTTACTTATAATAAAAATCACATTTATTTCTATGCAAACTAACTTACATTAATCAAATCAGAATAGTAAGTTCTGTAATAGAATAATTTACAGTAAATTATAATAGAAATCACAACAATTCCAATACAAACTATTCTAGATTTAACTGTCACTAAATAGCAAGTAAGCTCTATAATAGATTTTTTATAGTAATTCACAATGGAATACAATAATTTTTATACAAATTATTTTAGTTTAACTGCATATTGTAGTCACCAAAATAGCAAGTAAGTACTGTAATAAAATTTTTTAAGCAGCTCAATTCCAATACAAACTAACTCACTCATGTTAACATATCAATGAAATAGCAAGTAAATTTGTAATAAATGTATTTACAGTAATTTACAATAGAAATCATGACAATTTTTTTTTTTTTTTTTTAAACGCGAAAAGGTGTACTTTATTTTATTTAGTCTATAATTACATAAATTAACTAACTATTTACAATTAGAAAGAGTTTATATTTCTATAATTAGGAAACAAGTTAATCCCTCTTTGGATTTACTTTTACAGATTCTATTCAAAACCTGAAGACTTTTTTGTAACCTAATCTTGGCTACCTTTTTAACTACTTCTTCACTTATTATATTATTTCCCTAGCGAGCCTAGGTGTACCAATACCATGTTTCATATAGAATATTAATATGTAACCATATTGCGGCCTTTCTTCTACCATCATTTGGTATATTCTGTGCCATAAATATTTCCTCCAGACATTGTGGGATGGCAACTGAGGATGAATTCTTCAAGTGTGAGTAGCCTATTTCCCAAATTGTACGACTAATATTACATCTCAGAGCAAAATGTTCAACCATTTGCCTATTTTCTGGACAACCTGGGCAACTTCCATCTATATCTTTATCTATATGCCTAAGACGATACCCTAGTGGAAGAGCTTTGTTTTGTAGTCTCCAAAAGATGTCCTTCTTCTTATTCATTAACTCTTTACTTCCTAATCAACCAAAGGGTCTACGGAGTTTTCTTGTGAATGTATTGGAGACTGTGATGCTGTAGGCCGTATTGACAGTTGTCTTAAAAATTCTGTTGCTTTTTTAACGGTGAATTGATTCCCAGATTGATCACATATTTTTAATTGTATAGATTCCCAGGGCCAGCTGCTGGGTGATAACACTGTGCCTCTTAGTCTTTTCCAGGCTATTAAGTATAGTTGCCAGTCTTCTGACCACCCTTTAAGCTTAACCGGAGATCTTGTTAATACTTCTACTATTGATATATTTCTTTTGTCCTGTATTCTTTGTGAGATTAAGGTTTGTTCAACCCTGGCCCAGAAGCTATCTGCTGTAAGTAGTTTTATCCAAACAGAGCAGAGTCTGGCATCAAGAGTATCCTTAAGAACAGGTGCATTTAGTCCTCCTCTATTATAGTCTAGCTGGAAAGTTGAATAACATGGAAGTAATTTTGATTTATTCTTAACCCAGTTGTATATCAATGTGTTGATTTTGTTAAGTTGCTTTCTTTGGGTGGAAGCAGATATGCCAAATACCAGATTTTGAAGATGAGAAGAGCTTTAGATAATAAAATTTTTCCTTTGAAGGACAAAGATCTTCTGTATTTTCTGCTTAATGCTTTCTATTAAGTTTTCCCATATCTGTTTTTTGGGGGTATCTTTACGATCTATTTCATAACCCAGAATTTTGAGTGGAGTATTATCATCTGCTATTTTAAAAAGATCTTGATTGAGTAAGCACATTGTTTTAGCTGTGTCAGTAAGAGGTACCAAAATTGATTTCTTTTGATTAATCTTTGCATTTGAGGCTAGTTCATATTTTTGCAGAATTGTTGTAAGTTTCTCCCAATCTGAGGAAGATCCTATTTCTACTGTCAAGTCATATGCTATAACTTTGAAATAGCGGTCTGCCACCTTCATTCCATTCAACTCTTCTTGAATTTTAAGGATAAGTGGATTCAGAGCTAGAATATATAACAGAGGTGAGAGCGGGTCCCCCTGTCTAACTCCCCTTTCTACTCAGATTGGTTCTGATATGAGATTGGAATCTGTGATATGCGCGGTTTGAAGGTGAAATAAACTCTTAATGATATTAATGAACTTGGTGTCAAAATTCATCCTTTCTAATACTAGAAGAATAAACTTATGACTTATCTGATCAAAGGCCTTTTGCTGATCAAGCAGCAGCAACCAGTGTGATGCTGACTGGTCTTTTTGGTTTCTCATAATAGTAATAATGTCTAATACTACATCTGTAATTGATCTTCCCTTTATATATGCCTGTTGTGATGGACTGATAATCGATTTGCAGATGATATTAATTCTATTGGCCAGAATTTTCATAAATATTTTAACATCACAGTTGGTAAGTGAAATTGGGCGCCAGTTGTCTATATTTTCTAGATTATCTGATTTTTTTGGAATCAGAGTGATGATACTCTTGGTCCATGATCTGGGTATTAAACTATTTTCTAGCTAATAATTGAAAAGACCTGTAAGTGTTGGGACTATTTCCTCTTTGATTTCCTTATAGAACTCATACGTAAGACCATCTGAACTGGTGACTTGTTATTTGGAAGCTGGTTTAAAACCTCATTAACTTCCTCTTCAGAAATTGAGCCTACTAGCATTCTGTTTTGACTCTTTGAGACTTGTACTAAGCCTTGAGTGAAGAGATTTGTAGCTGTTATACAGCTGTTTTCTACTTTGTAGATATCTTGATAGATATTCTTTATGTATTGTAACTTGTCAATTGGATTGTTTATTTGATTGTGTTCAGAGATCTAGATTTTGTCGCTTGCTGAAATATTACTCCTGGCCTTGTAACATGAGTAGAAGAATTTTGTGGATTTTTCTCCTTCTTCAATCCACTTCACATTTGATCTAGTCTGCCATTTGTCAGAAAGGGTTTGAAGTTCCTCTTGTAGCTGCACATTAATATGTTCTCTTAGAGCTAGGAGATGCTCTGAGTTTTCTATGCTAGATGCCTCATTGTTAATTTTGGTTAATCTTTTTTGCAGCTTCTGAATTCTTTTTTCTGGTGAAGGTTGTGGTCTAAAGGCTCTGATTATGGATTGTATTCTACATTTATGTAGATCACATCTTGAGAAGTTTGAAATACTTTGTACCTCTTCAATTACTTCTGCTTTGAGTA
>CAJVPY010004099.1:0-13063 GCA_910591965.1 Dentiscutata erythropus
CGCATATACCTACGAAAGGATTCCCTGTGCCGTGTCGTCGTTATAGAGTAAATTAAGAAGGCTACTACTCTGTAACACTATATTCAATAAAATTATTTGAACAATTGAACATTGTCCAAATATCCAAATATTCAAATTGTCCAAATTCCAATATCACAATATGCCATCTTGTATAAAAGTGCTAATATTTATTACATAATATCTATTTACTATAAAAGCTCTTTTCTTCCTATATAAAATCCAATATAATTGGCTAATTTAAAAAGAATCTGATTATACTAATTTCTTTGTATAATATAAGATATTGATATAGTATATATTTAATCTCCTACTTTGAACTGATTTACTAACTCTTCTAAATGATCACTTGTACTAAATTTAACTAAAACAAAAATTTATTTTTCTTTTAATTTTATTAACTAAAGTTATCTTTTCTAAATAATAAACCTTGTTTCTTAGGCCAAATTATATATAGCTCTTAATTTTTACAACTTTGGATTATTTCTTAATTAAATATATAATATTCGCTCTAAATAAATACACTGCTTTCTAACTCGAATTTAGCTAAGGAACCCTGCTCTTTTTTAGAGACAGGGCTCTCCAGCTCTTTTACAGCTCTATTTTGACATAAAAAATATCAAAAACAGACCAAATTTAACTAAGTTATAGTCAAAACTCTTCAAATACCTCTCTTTAAAAATTCTTTAAAAATTTTTTTTCTTTTTTTTTCTTTTCTCCTTACCCCCACCTAATTTCGGACCTAAACATGTTTTGGAACAACTAAAATTAGTGGTTCTTTCGATTAATAATTTTTTGTAACAATTTCTTTTTTAATTTCTAATTAATTTAATACAAACAAATAATTACAAATCTGTAATCTTTTTAAAATTACACAAATCCATACAAGCTTACTACTAAATTTATTCTAGTCACACAAGCTATATTTTGTACTACAAGCCACACCAGCTACACTAGCCACACCAGCCATAGCCACACTAGCCACAAAAGTTATACAGATAGTGCAATGTTATATAAACTAAATTTTATCATATCACAAAGCTCTCTTTACCTTCTTTAATACTTTTGCTATATTAATTTACCAAAATGCCTACTTTAACAACAGAAGAATCTAATTCTCATGATTTTGACTATTTCTACAATAAATATCCAGAATGCTTTGGTATTGGTACCAAAGATACTGACTTAACTACTTTATATATTTTATCTAAAGATGTCAATTCTCTTATTTGTGAACCTAATAAATTTTATCACTATTTCAAAATGCTGACTCAACCAGCTTTAACTACTTGTCTTTGTGGCGAATACTATATAAATTTTACTTCTAAATTTTATCAAATCAAGTATTCTAAACCAACTAAACAATCTACTAGTCTCTTAGTATATAGAAACTTCTCCAACTACAATTATTTCTACTAGTTAATTTAACAGAATTAATTAAACACTTCCCAAATCTTCTATCTTTAAACAACAACAAAGTATTCAATCATCCTCCCAAATTCTACCCTCCAATCTTCACACAAACTCAAAACTGATTAAAATTGTTTCACATTCACAACACTATTATATATGCTATATCTGCAAAATCAAAAATATTTCTTGTGTCTTTGTCCAAGAGACAAGACATGCTCCTGATTACTCCAAAGCTAAAATTTTTAAAGGCTATTTAATTCACCAAGATTGTGAACACAATCTTCAATATATTAAACTTAAACCTACTCCTCCTACCAAATCTTTAATACAAGAACAATGCTCTATTTTTTATTTTTGTCATTCTTTTAACATTTCAAAAAAAACAAAATTAACCTTCTTCAAAAACTTGTTACTAGAAGCAAAACAATCAAACAATCTCAACAACAAAATCCAAATCAACAAACCAACCAATCCAAACACAGAGATACTTTTCAGGACTTAGATTGGTTTGCAACTTATCCAATTTCTCAAAAATGGAACAAACTACCAAATTTAATACTATGCTCTCACAACAACTCTTTAATTTTACCAAAACTCATCTTCATAAATTTACTCCTGGTCAACCAATTCCTAACCCAAACAAAGTTCAATCTTCTAAACCTCTTCAAAAACAAAGCTTTAACTATCTACTTAAATCTATAGCTTCTGAAAGACCAGAATTTCTCACTTAATTTCTTCAAAAATCTAACCCCGATTTAACTTCAAAATTAATTATTCCTCAATATTCTTATATCTCTACTTTTAAAAACTTACTAAATTTACTAAACTTCTCTTTACCAAACTTAATTATCCTCATATCTTTAGATCTCATTATTCAATTTCTCCTTATACTATTGCTAACTGCTCCAAAGTAACAATTAATTTTACTTGCTTATATTTCTTTCTTTACAACAAATATAAAACAATTTACTATCAAAAATTTGTAGAAAAACTTGATCTCCATCCTCTTTATTTATCAATTCAATATAACTTTGAATATGATAACCCAAAAAACCCTTATTTAATATCTATAACAATAACTATTTTACTATTAAAACTACCTTAACATTCCCAAATCTAAATTCCTTAATACCTTTAGAATCCCATTTTTAAAACCACACACTGATACACTCAACTTTTGGTTCAAAGACTTCATTAAATTATACCACAAGCAATTCATAGAAATTAATGAAGATAAAGTATACAACTATATCAAATATCAAATCACAACTACTTTAGCAGAAGAATGCAAAAAACTTTTACTCTCAGATTTTCAAATTACAGAACCTTCATTTCTTTCCAAACATCCAAAAAAGCACTTCATCACATTTATACATATATCAATAAAAACTGCACAATTCTTCTTAAAAACACAGAACATAATCTTAAAAACTTATTTACACTTTTCTTTAATAACTTATTTAAATCTTTTCCTGCACTACCTAAAGATAATACTCCTAAATCAATTCTTTTTGATCCTGACTTCTCTATATTTTTACTTGATCAACAATATACTACAACATTTCAAAAATCAATTCATATATTAAATAATCTAGCTCTTAAAGCAGATCAAAAATTTGCAGAAATCAATGAAACAGACACAACTACTAAACAAACAGCCTATTATCTATATTTCTACCTTAAAGCCTACCTCAACACTATAGCAGAAAATGACAATATCTCTAATCTTAAACTTGATGAAGCTCTAAAAAAAACTATCACTTCAACCACCAATCCTTATACTCTTGCTCGAATAATTCTTTATCATAATATTCTTTAACAACCCAAATTCTCAATCTTACAAATTCAACAAGACTATGAAATTAAATATTATCTAGAAGCAGAAAAATTTATTATCAAGCACTATGGAATCAACATTCTTACCCAGCTTGATGATACTCTTTTCCTATTTTCAAACCCAAATAACTCTACTTTCAGTTCACTTTTTTATTAATTCCTTCTATAGATAATATAAATACAGCTCCCACTTCCAAAATAATGATGTCTTTCACATTTTGTATGCCATTTTTGGAAAAGATTAATGTAAGTAGGTGGGCAGAAAAGCCTATTTACATGGAGGACCAAGCTAATAATAGCCAGACCCAACATATAGGACAGGTTATAGTACCTTGCACAACTGTGAGAACTGAGTATATAGTGAGTGCCTCTATAGAAGGAACACCAAATATCTCAGATTCCAATTCTTTCAATCCTTCTGAAATTCAAACTCATGATAATTTCTTCACACTACCTACTTTATAACCTTCACTTCCATCTATATTTCTAAATACCCCACACCCAATATCTACTTCACAACCTTTGCTTCTATCCATGTTTCTAAATACCTCACACCTAATATCAATAACTTATTCCAATTTACTCTCTAAAAACTTTGATAATGACAATATCTTTCCAACTATATATACAATTTTATACAAACCTCCTACCTCTCTCCCTTCTAATTTACTTAAAATATATGATACCTCAACATGCTTTAACAAATTCCTTCTTTATTATAAACTACAGCTCCTCTCTTCTTCACAAATACTAGCATCATTTCTTTTATATATTCAAACTACTTACTCATACTTATTCTCAGAACATTTTATCAAAATCTCTATCAAACAAAATGGAAATGTCAATAACAATAATGAAGCTCATATATACTTACCAAATGAAACTATTTTTCTTCTGAACTATTTTTTTTCACCATTCAAAGATCTTCTAACATATTCTAACACTCTACTTAAATCTGATTACACTATATCTATACAAATACCATCTCTCCAAACTTGTAAATCTTTTCTAAACACTTTCTCTAATCAATTCTCAATTTCTGAACTAATATCTAAATATATTTCTTTTTCTATTAATATAGCTTTATTTAATATCAATAGCCTTTCTCAATCTAACAAAAAACTTTCTTTAACAAAAATGCTTAATACTAACACCTTTAATATTTTAGGCTTATCTGAAACACATCTTTCAAACAAAGAAAGAAAATTTCTCAACAACTAAATACCAAATTACACTAGTCACTGGAGCTCCTACTCATCACCACATCAAGCCGGTGTTGGAGTCTTTATTCATCACAATATAGCAAAGCATGTAGCATATACTCATAACTATAATAGCCACATTATAGGTTTAGATCTCCATTTTAAAAACCTAGCAATTCAACTCGAACAAATCTACTTCCCAACTCAAGAGAAAAAGCAACTCTGAAAAGATGTACAAGAACAAATTATTACACTTTCTCAAAATTCCAACTACAAACTAATAATAATAGATAACTTTAATGGCATTCTAAACCTAATATCTAATTGACTTCCTTCAAAAAAATTCTCAATACCTGAGTCACAACTTATCAAATTTCTTCAAAGTCATCAATACAAAGACATATATCGCTTTTTTTTTAAAAAAAATCAAAACTTTACTTTCCAATAAACTAATCTGTTAATTACTAATATTTAATACACAGATATTCTTTCCAACTCTATCTTAGATTCAGATCATTTCTTGATTACTCTTGAAATATCAATTATTATAAACAAACCTAAACCACATAAACAACAGAAAAGGAAATCCTTTCTTTGAAAAGACTGCCTTAATGAAACAATTCAAAACTATGCTAATCAAACTACACAAAACCTTAAACACATTCTTTCTAAAATTCCTTTAATTACTTACCAAAATCATCCCAACCTTATATGAAACCAAATCTCTAGAGCTCTAATTAAAGCAGCCAGCAAACACATTTCTTTTAAAAAAATCAAAACAATTAAAGAAATTCAAGACTTCCAACCCTCCAAACAATCACTATTATTTTATAGATACAAATAAATTCAATATCTCAAAAATCATTTTCACTCAACTAACTTCGATAATCTTCTCAACCAATATCAAATACAATATTCTGAAAACTTTCTACAAACCAAAACTCCAACTCTTTCTCAACTTAAAAACGAATTTCAACTTATCAAAACTGCTCTCAATTACCAATACCAACAAAATCTCTACAAAGAAATTAAACAAAAAATTAAAGATCGAAACAAATTTTTTATTGAAGCACCCAAACTATTCTACAGGAAAATTCTAAAAAAATTCAATAATATTAATATTGATCATCTTTTTACTAATAACAACCTACTTACAGAACGCAGCAAAATTCTAAACAAAATCTACTATCACTTTACTAATTACTTTTCTAAAAAACCTCTATATCTGATACCTTTGGAATTCCAGCAACTATATCAACTGCACCCTGAACTCAAAATACATTACTATGATTTATTCAAAACTATCTCAGACCAAAAATAGACTGAAACAATCTCTAATCTTCTTAATCAAAAAACAGCTAGCTTCTCTAAAATTTGCTATGAACATATTAAACATGCTAGCACCTCATTACAAGAAATTTTTAAAGTATTTATTAATAAATGCTTTCAACTTAAGAAAACATCATCCAAATGAAAATTCTCTAATATTTTCTTAATTTCTAAGAAATCTACTTTGAATTTCACACTAAATCAAGTTTATTCTATCTCTATTATTGAACCTTTTAAAAAAGTTTTTACCAAGATCTTTACTAGCTGACTTGACAAAGTAATCTCCTCAAATAACTTGCTCTCATATCGCAACTTTTCAGCATCAAAATACTGCTCAACATATACCCCAATTCAAATTCTCCACATTACAATTAAACATTACATCTCATATAACAAAGAAGTATGGATATTGTTTCAGGACATGTCCAAAGCATTTGACAAGATTAATATTAATCGCCTACAAGATGCTTGTTACAGAATCGGCATCTTAACTAATGATATAAATCTAATTACTGAACTACACATCTCTCGTTTAGCCCAAGTTATTACTACACATGGTCTCACATCACTAATTTATATTGAATCTGGCATAGAACAAGAAGAAACATACTCTCCTTTACTATAGAAAATCTATTATGATCTCATCCTTACCTATATTTCTCAAAAATACAATAACTTCTTCTTTAAAATATCTACACTCTCACCACTTCTAATTTGAATCCTACCTCTATCACTATTTCACCATTAGCCTACATGGATAACACTGTTTGGCACTGTGAACGATCTAAAGATCTACAAAATATTCTCAATGATGCCTCTTCCTTATACGAAATCAATAACATAAAAGTCAATTTAACAAAATCTGATCTGCTTCATATTTCCTCTAAAAAACTCTAAAACAATAAACCATATTCTTATATTTAATAATCAAACTATTTTTTCTACAAAATCTACAAATATAATTAGATATCTAGGTACCTATTATGATGGTTTTGGTTTATCCAAACCAACTCTTGATATAATATATAATAAAATAAAAAACTTTTTAATACTTATTTGCTATAAAAAATTATTACCCTCTTAAATTTCCTCTCTATTTAACCTTATGTTACAACCTTCTTTAAAATATCTATTATAAATCATCCCAATATACAAAAATATCCAAACCAAACTTTCTTGACTTCTCTCTATACAAACAAAAAGAATGCTTTCACTTGCTAAAAATACTAATAATATTACTCTAACTAATCTACTTATTTTTAACTTACCTATTCTTAATAACATAATACAAAAAGTTAGTACTTCAAATACTGAATATATATTTAATTCTTTCTTACTTCTTCATAATATTAGCATCATATATATTAAATCCTAGCTTTCCAAAACTTGGTTATCCAACTTATCGAATGAAATACTTCTTTGTCACTATCATAAAACACAAAACTACACTCTCCTTTTTTATCTCTCACAACTAGCTAAAAATAATATAACAATCTCCTCTATTCCTCAAATTGCAACTTTTCCTCCTTTTATTCCAGAACACTTACATTTAATTTATGATATACTTCCAACAACTCCTAATAATCTTACAATTAACAGTCTCAAAAATAACAAAATTCTTTTTATTAAACAAATTACAATAGCAAATAATAATTTTCTACTACTATGAAATAATATTTACCTTTATACAAACAAAGCAGCCAGAGGTTGTCAACCTCACTAGTTTACACAACTTCTACAGAACATACAATCAAACTCTATTCAAACCACCCAACTACCCTCAACAAATTGCTTTATTAATACTACCAATCTAATATCTCTAACAAACTCAGCCTTTCCCAACCAACTTTTATTATATAATTCAATCATAATTGTCAATCAATCAAACTTTCAACAAATTATTTGCTATCAAATTATCTCATCAACTACACAAACTAAGCAAACAGAACTTATAGAACTGGCGGAAATTAATAATATAGCACTCAACTCAACATTCATAAATCTACCATACAAACAAAAAACTATTCTTACAAATAGACTATAAAGAAATTCTTGCAATAATCAATATATCTAAAAATCTTACTATAACCCCAACTCCTTTTCTACACCAACCTCAAGTCAACTTATCCTCCTGTGAAATACATCTTATACAACATACCATCAAAACATCTAGCTACCAAAACTATCTAATTCAACTATATAACAATATCTTAAACTTAAACACAACTGACTTATAATTCTATACTGATGCTTCTATTAAAAATCTTCTAACATCTAATATACAACCTGGTATTGGTTGGATCTGTAAAAATAACTCCTCTATTAATTTTGTGCAGCAATTCCTCCTTCTCCTGACTCCACTTACTCAGAACTAACAACAACCATTCCTCTACTTTTTACTTTATCAATCAATTTTATACTTACTATCTATATAGATAATCTTTTAGCAATTAAAGGCTTATCAGACTTTATATCTCATAAACTCATCCAACAAAAAAACTGGAATATCATCTTTATTATTAACTTATTTATAACAACTAAAAACATTTCTATTAATCTTATTAAAGTTAAATCACATTCAAATAACTCTTTTTATAACCAAGCTGATTTTCTAGCCAAATACAGCATGACTAAGCCAATTATAGAAATTCTTTCTTTACACTTTAATCTTCCTATTCATTTTATCTGGTACAACCATACAATAATACTTAAAATTTATTCATTCATCAAAAGCACTATTACAATTCAAGAACTTCTCTTATGAACCTCTCTCTAATTCTTTAATAATTACACATCTGATATAAATTAGAATCTCACTATCAAAATTCTTAACTCTCTTGAGCATTGCTTTTCAAAATACTGCTTTTATATTAAAGTTCTTACAAATAATCTACTATACAAAATCTTAAAATCTAATACCCTAATCTTTATACAACAGATGGCTATTGTAAATACTTCGCAATAAAAAATACCCTTCACATACTTCTATGTCCAAAAAATAATAAAAATATTCAACAATCACTTCTTAATATAACCTTAAACACATTAAATCAACTTGAAATTACATCTACTCCATCAATTACAATTCTTAATACTCTTTCACAAGCTACATTTGATTCTATAAATCTTTAATATAATTTTTTACTTCTCACTATTCTTGGTATTTACTCAAAACCAATTTATTATACCCTTAAAACTCTACTTAAAAAACAAACTGAATCGTTTGCGATTAGTTTTTCAAACAACTTCTTTAAATAGTTCTATCATGAAATATGGCCTCAATAAAATATACACCAACACCAATCGGAATTAGCCCCAAAATATTACTAATAAAACCAAACGTACCAAAATTTCTTTGCTACTTATCACCAATCGATCAAGTACAGAAACATCTACTACTCAACTACCAAATTTATGCTCTACTATTAAAAAATGGTACCTGCAAGGATTCTTTCTAACAACATGTCTTATATAATGTCATGATATACATCTTAGAGTTTTTTCCAACCTATTCTAGCTAGATTTATTTTATTTATTTAAACTAATAATAGCACTAAAATAAGAAATAGGAGGTGTAATATCGCATTAGGTGCTCTGTAGCACAAATATAGCTAGAAATCTTTAACTATAGAAACTCTTTTCTAATCAATCTTCTTATAATTTACTTGTTCAAGTTGAAAGATTTTGGCAGCTAGGATATAAATAAATAACTTATTTGTCCCCTTACCTAAATCTATAAACTATGGGAAAACTTTCAATTTCCAGACTGACTATAATAAAGTTTCTACTATAATATTATAATAATAAAAAAAAAAAAATCGTTTACTTTTAAAATATTATATAATAAATATCAGTATCCTAATGTGATTTGGTTTTTTGTAGTGTTGGAATCCAAATAACAATTTAAATATTCAGATTAATATCTGTTTTATAGTGTTTTAAGTCGATATGGCATTAGTTAATTTAGCTAACTTAGTTGACTAATTTAGTCAATTTTTTAAAAAGTCAGCTTAGTTAACTATGTATATAAAATATTTTAATATACAGTAAAACATTTATACACTTTCGGATGTTAGACAGTAATTAAATATAAAATATAAGCATGGTTAATGAATAGTTTTAAAATATATATAATATAGTAAATACTAGATAAATGGAAACCATTTAAGGTCTGAAGGACTTATCATGGATTAGTCCGACAATGAGTATTTTCGGAGCAAATGTTTGTTTTTATTAATCAACCAATCAAACCCCTTAATTTGTAGACACACACACAACCAGGTCACTATGACTCTCCCATAATGTCCTTTAAACAACAAGTAAATTTTTTAATATATATACAGTAAAACTCATTAAGTGCATGCTATTTGTAAATTTTTCTCTAAATGTATAGTATAGTTTGGCCCAACTTATAAGAGAACTATATATTTTGCACTCTATAAACAGGTAATATATCATTAATAAGCTTAGGTTATTTGCAATATATAAGAAATTAATTGAACTTTAATTTTTAGTCAACTAAGTTAGCTAAGTCATATCTAAAATATCAACTCGACTTAGTTTTTAAAATTTAATCGACTATAATTACTACTATTTCAAAAAAAATTAATCTGGATATCTTTCTAAATTAAAATATTAGAATTCAAATATCTATCTAAATGTATTTAAATTTTATATATAACAAGAAAAATTGTAGTATCTTTAGTATCTCTAATTTTTTAATTAATCAGTATAGCTGAGTTTGTATATATGTGCAAAAAGAGCCAAAACTCGGATATAAACAATTTTGAGAAAATCAGGTTTGAAATTTTGATTAAATATAAACAGATTGACAATCCACAGTGCTAAAAATAGACTATTCTAATCACAGTACTAAAAATAGATTTATCAATAATCGCTCTTTGTAATTTTTGACTTTTTGTCTTAATTTTACTCAATATTAGTCATAGATAATTTACTTAGGCATTTATTAAATACTTATGATTTTTGCTGTTTTTTGCTGATTCTAACATATTTCTTTTTTTTTAATTTTAGATTTTTTAAACTAATTTGTTTAGTAAAAGCAAAGGTTATGCACCAATTATGTATTTTTTTTTATTTATTTGGTTCTTTTTGATTGTTTCTTGTTAATATTTTTTTTTTTTGATTAGAAATATTGCATTTTGGATTTTACTTTTCTAATTGTCATTTATTTTTCTCCAGGGTCTTATTTTCAAGGTAGCCAATATTTGGTTGGCAGTTTAACTTGTTTATGACAGTTTATAACTAAATCTCTTTTTTTTTTAGACAGGTATGTTATCATTAAAGTTGCTTTTAAATAGTTATTACTGTTGGTTTGAATTAAAATAAGTTAAAAGTTTTAGCTAATTAGATTAAGATAGTAGCTATGATTAAAGATTGGAAAATTGTTATAATAAGGCAAGTTTTATTAATTTAAAAAAATGATAAATACTAGCTTCTCTTTATTTTGTATTTACTTTATTTATTAATAGAATAATGTATTCTTTCTATAGATTTTGGGTTTGAAAAAACAGTAAATTTGTGCTTGTTAACGATTATTGTTCTTGGGCAATGAGTTGGCGATTAGCCTAATGATAAGTACAGTTTTTCCTTTTTGTTTTGCATTAGCTTTTATTCAATATAATTAACATTTATTGCTTTTTATAAGCTAGAATAAGAAATTAATATTAAAACTTGGATTTGATAATTGAATTATGTAAGTATCTCTTTGGTCTTTTTGTTTTATTGTTAGTATAATTACTAACTTTTTTTTTACTATAAATACAATTGAATCTCAATATAGAATGATGAATTTGGGTGTAATGACAAGTTCTGCATTCTTTGTCTATATTATTTCTTTTTGTCAATATTTTATTCTTATTACTCATAATGTAGTTTTTTTATTTTTTTCATAGGACGTATAACTGTTCTTTAGAATAAGGATTAGCAAAACATCAGAATTTGTTTATAGAGAAATATAAGTACTATAAACTAATGTATACAAGATCCTCTTGTATACCAAACCTGGGTCTATAGTATAGAATTAAATTTTGGTAAAATGTAAAAAACTTGGGTTATACAAATAGTAAAACTAAAGAAATAGAATAAACTTGGCCCAGGTTTGTATATAGCTGTTTATAGTATGGGTACATGTCATTTTACTAACAGCTTAGTTCATTGATAATTACAGCTATTTTTGTAAATTTTGGAATACTTTAAAAAAATTTGCCAAAGTCTATTTGGCTAAATTTAATAAGTTATTAATTTTGGTATAATTAGTGTGTAAAAAAATTATTGAGTTACTATTATTACACACATTGTTTAATCAATATTATATTATATTCACAATGTCAACTATTTCAACACTTTATTAAAATTTTGTTTTGCCTTATTCAATATGTATGATATATAAATTTACACCAAAAACTGATCTTGCCAATTATAGATCTTCATTAAAAAGTTTAATAAATATAAACTTCTAGTTTGTTTTGTGAATCTTTTTATTACATAATTATCTTTGGTAACTTATAGTATAGCAAACTTGTTTATTAATACATAACACTCCATATTACATAAGTAGGTACTAATAAAAAAAAAAGTTTAAATATGATTAGGGGTTGTAAAAAATGCAACACAAGTTGAAATTAGAGGTTAAAATTTTACTAATATTAGTCGACAATGTCTTAATAATTATAAAGTTTAAAGTATGTATAATGTTTATTTAAAGTAATGATAATTCATCATCACAGTCATATCTTTGAAATTGTTTAAAAACTCGACCTACAGAAAACCTATTAATACCCAAATGTTTAGCAATTACTCTAACTTAAGCCTTCTAAGTTCTTTTAAAATAGCTTATCAAATTTGGCCAAATAGACTTTGGCAAATTTTTTTAGAATGTTCCAGAATTTGTAAAAACAGCTGTAATTTATCGACAAATTCATTTTATCAACAATCAATTTACTGACAAGTTCATTTTATTGGCAGCTATTTCACCAACAGTTTATTTCACTGACAAGTATTTTTTATAAATTACACTAACCTTAACTCTAATTCTAATTAGTGAAATGAACTTGTCAGTAAATTTATTGTTAGTGAAATGAACTTGCTAATAAATTAATTGTTGGTGAAACAATTGTTAGTAAAATATACACCAGCTTTATGGTATTATGTTTTTGGTTTTTTTTCTTGTTTTTATTTATTATTTTGAGTTTAATAAAGTTTTTTTAAGAGTGAATAAAGGAATACTATTGTGTATTTGATTT